>VXBJ01000881.1:547628-603362 GCA_013400055.1 Nycticryphes semicollaris | reverse complement strand
TCCCTGCAGACAGCACAGCTGGATGGGTACAGCTCATTACTGTCTTAGAAGCTTCTTCCAAATCCTTAGCTTTACTTTAACTCTTGCTTTTTGCTTTCTTCCACCCGGGTACGGATTATGGGCATGGTTTCTGCTGCAGGATGGAAGTGTCCTATCTTCCAGTTATCTGCTGCATATTAGATACAGTCACCTCTGGAAAAACTCCTGAGGGAGCGTTTTGGGAAGGAAAGCCCATGCCAGGTGCCAGACCAGAATTTATCTCCGTATGGGGCAGGCAGCTGCAGTCGGGCTCAACTCACTCCTATTGCTACTGAAATGGCAGTATGAAACTTTTAACAGCGAAAATAGTTTACGCTCAGGCATTCCAGCTGTAGGAAAAAAAAAAAACCATCGCCAGCATCTCTGTTGTCAAACATCCCACTGTCTTCTCGCCACATTGATTTCAATTCACGCTGAGTCTAGTGGCAAAATCCCAGAGCAAATGAAGTTAATGGGAGTTTCGCCACTGGATTCGAGAGGGCTGGGATTTCACACGGACTCTTCAGTCATAAAATTCCTTCTGCTCACCTCTGAGCTTAAAGACTGCCCGTTACGCCCAGCACGGAGGATCTGGGGCTGATCCAACATCCTTTTAAGTTAATGGAAAGGCTCCCACTAACTTCAGTGAGGACTGAGATAGATGGTTAGTAGATGAGAGCATTTTGTTTCATCTTTTTAACCCTTCATGTACTTTTGTTGGTGCTTCCCTTACCCTCCAATATTGATCTCATTTGTTGCCAATAACGATTCTGCAAGAGCCAGGGAAAGGCGCCTCCCATCATCATCAGTCAAGTTTTCGCTCTTGCCTCCCCCTCCTACCGCTTAATCTGAGCAGTAACTGTTGGTATTTAGGCTTCCTCAACAGAAGCCTTCAGCAGAGAAAAATACAAAGACATAAACAGGCGCTTACAAAAAATAATCTGCGTAACCCTAGTCGGGCACATGGCACGGCCTCAGTCATGCTCATGGCCACCTCTCTCCGCGTTAAGGTAATGTCTTTTGTTGGGAGGAGACATTAGTAACCAAAGAGCTGTGACAGCAGAGCTGTGTTGGGAAAAGTATTACCTTTGTACCGATGCCAATCAATAGATCTGAGTTAGCGCTCTTTCGTGCATCGTGTATCAGTGGAGACTCATTCCTCATCATCATCGTCATCTTTCCTGCCACCCCCTACCCTTCTTGCTCTATCAAAAACTCACACTGGGGTACCTCGGTTTTCTCTTCTTCTACCCTACGCTCAGTTTTAGTTCAAATATCATTCAACCAGGTGCCTCCTTCAAAAAGGGCTTATTTACATCTCTTACTACTGCCTGCTTGTTTGAAATCCCAGTCCTACAACTGGGAGGCAGTTTCTTTTATCCTGGATGAAGCAAGACACGAGAAAAGATGTTGCACGGACATTTCAGGTAAACTAGGTCTGATCCAGGTCTCTGAGACTGTAGGACTCTGGATGTCAGTGAGATGACATGGAAGCCCATATGAACGTTGTGCAAACCTGCACTGTGTTCCTTTCCAAACCACTGGCATGAAATTGGGCTTTTCTTAATATTTCACACCTTCATTTTTACTGCTTTCTTTAAGCCCTGCCTTCAATTACGGCATGCTTGAAAACTGACCATAAAGTCACAGGGCTCAAATGACAGTCAGCTACCTGAAGCACAAGCCAAGGGCTTTTAATTCCGTGCCACTAGAGGGAAACACATTTCAGTCCTGGCCTTCCCACCCTTAAGCCCCTACATCCCCATTTTAAAATTTTTTTGGATATTCTCAGAGGAACCTATTCAAATGGAAATGAATAATCACCAGCTTAACAAAAGTCATTAATCTCCTGTAAGCACGCTGCTGCATGAATCTATTAATTCTCATTTCCAAGTTTTCAGAAATAAAGTAAGTGTTTGATATAGTACGTGCTACCTATTCTCTTTAATTAAACAACCTCCCACTGCTGAAGTGGGTGAAATATTTCATCAGCCAACAGCATGCACAGCCCTCACAAAGAAAATTTCTGGGCTTGCCTGACACACAATAAAACACCGAACATCGGCTGAAGTTTCTTGGCTCACATTAAATCCCATTTGTGGCAGAAGCAGTGAGGGAATTCATTCCCTGGCATTTTTGTGACACGTACCTTAAGGGAGAATTGCACACTTCAGATTTATATTGAATATCCTCTGCACCCTTCTTCACAGACTAAAGCGTGATTCAGAACAACAGCAAAAATAAGTGATTAATAACGTTGTTAATCACCTGAATGACAGCAAATCGGTGACCTACAGGAAACAGTTTTGCAGCACCAATGAAATTTCAAATGAATGGACGTCCATTCACTCATGTGATTTGCCATTTGGCAACTCTGGCAAAGAATCTTGTGTAGCAAAGGGAAACACTGCCTAAGCACTGCTGGAAAAGGAATGGACTAGCTGTGTTTATACTTCTTAGTGCTGCAAAGCATGTGGAAGAAATGGGAGCTCTAACAAGCCAGTGGCAGAAAACTACCATTTCTCTTTCTAATTCTTTTTTTAATTCTCTCTATTTTGGGGGGAAGGATGGAGGGTCTACAAAGAATGTATGCAGTGAACAGAAGTAACCTTGTGATATTTTGTGATTTGTTATCATTCTTACAGATAGAAAATGGAAACAAACTCTGTCAATAAGGTGGACGTTCACACCTCCGAGACAAACAGAAGTCCGTAGAGGCTTTTTAATCCTGCCTCACAAGGAGGCCCCGAGGTTGTGCTTTTAGTTCTATGGGTGACTGAGAAAACACACAGATACAAAAGGCAGCTGCAACAGTGAAAGCATCGGAGCAGGATTGGCATTTGGAGCCATTTGACATGGGTGCCCCACGCACATGCAAGACTGTGACTCTGCCTGCACAGAGGAGCTTCAGACTAGAGGAGGGGCAGGCAGGAGAGCTGGGCATGGAGCAAGTGGACTTGCCCAAAAGACCTCCAGCACTTCCATAACTCCTGTTTTGGGCCCCAGAACCGAAAACTGATGAGACTTTTAAGCTATAAGGGAAGCTTGTTCAAAGTGACCTAAAGTGTGCGATGCAAGCTGTTCCCAAAAGTCCCAGAGGCCTGACACCATCCCCTTGATGGAATGAGATTACAAGGAAAACTTGGGTCATCCAAGAAACATCATCTAATAACAAAGTCATCTCTGGCAGTCCCAGTGGACCGCAGTGTAGGAGGCTGTGAATCACTGAAGACGTGGGAAAATGGCAGCAAGAGAAAGAAAAGAAAGAAAAAAGACCAGCTTGCAGCAGATAAACAGGTGTTACCTTGCTAAATCCTTCTGCAAACAGTTGTCAGAACCTGATCCCTGCCTGGAAGCTCGCTGCTCTTTTCTTTAAGTAGCCAAGCTCTGATACCAAACATCTTATAATGAATTCCAGAGTAATTACTGCAATATCAAGCTTGTGAATCCAGCCAGCAGGGAAGAAACAAACATCACTAAGCAGCAAGGACTGAGAAGCTGTAACAAAGAGAACCCAAGAGGAACAAACTGCCAAACTTTAGCTAAGGTTTGCATTATATCACTATACCATTACAGAGATAAACATCAAAACCCATGAGATAAACACACTGAAAACAACCATTCAGAATCTGGCCTTTGAGCTCATTCACATATTGATAAAGTTTACGCTACGATGACGCAACAAGTAACTATCTTGAAAACACCACCCAAAATTGGGAATATGCTGGGGGACTGTCTGCTCTGTAATTCCAGAAGACTGAGGGAAAGTATGTTTTTATACCCAGAGTTTTTTGAATGTTGGCTTCTTATAGATAAGCAAAGTGTGCAAAATCCCTATGGGATGGGAATGTAAGTTCCCAGAGCACAGGCACAGTAATACCGTAGTGTTCCTTGGAGAGCTGGAATATTACTCAAAAGGTGAAATAAAACAAGAAAGCAATAGCATCCTTTTCTTCTCCAATCTGAGGTTTCTAAGAAGTATAATATTATTTAAATTCTAAATAGTAAGAAGGTTTTGCCCATTAAAATATCTGTATCTATCACTTAAGCCACTGTCCGCTAGCTAGAATAAAATAACATTAGAAAAGGAAGCTCTGGAGTTGGAGGGCTGAATTTTAATAACCACAAAATCTGGGAAAAGCCATTAGCAATTCTACAGCAGAAAACCTAGGAATTCAGGTTCTGTTAAAGAACAGCGCAATAGTTGATACCAAAGTAAGCATGAAATCCTCTTTCATACGACATTTTCTTTGCAGATTTGGCACCATCTCCACTTTTTATCCTTTTTTGCAAGATTGGTAAAGTAAATACTCTTTGCCTATGATAGTTTAGAAAACACAGATGTATCATTTAGCCAGCTGCTCTGGAACAGAAGTTAACATTTCTGATCCCCTCTGTCCTCTAAAATTAGGCCTCTTAAAATCATGAGGGTAAGTGCCTTAATACTTTCTGATATCAAACAAAAGTCAGTAAGAAATGAATTGTATAAGAGTTTGATCCAAAGCCAAGTTTAGTCACTTTGATCTTTCCATTAAATTTCAGGCTGCCTTAGTATAAGCCCTTAGAAAATATGCAAATTAAATGTTGATGCTCTTTGTGGTTATTGCGTAACATTATGAGGCTCTTTGCAAACGATTTTGTCTTTCCGCATCTCAGTTCATGGCCAGCGCTCATTAAAAACTGAAGCATTATCAAAGTAACAATCAAGGTGCCCGGTAAAGAATATGAATCTGCATGCAGTATCTAGTTATGGAAAGCACCCGTGTGCACAAAGGATCAGCAACAAGTCTACAAAACACATTGAAAAAATTAAGAAAGCACTATCATGTTCTAACACCTAAAATAAAAATGCTAAAAAAGTATATATATGCAGAGGTACCTCTGCGCTTACTGGTATAGGCAGCATCACTGAGGGTCAGCAATTTTGTGTCTGTGCTTGCATAATTACACAAAAATCTTGCTGAAGTATGTTAAGATGTCTGTATATTCAACACATGTGGGACTATAAATAGTAGACATTTACCAGAAGACGGTACCAAAACTGTCCAGTTTCCCGAGTTTTAGGGCAAGAAATTAGGAGGGGAGGAAGCACTGTCAAATCTCCCCGTGGGCTGGAAAGGCCAAGGCCTACAGGAAAGGTTAACAGCATTCAGAGAAAGAAGCATCTTCACTAACTCTTCCTATTTTTGCAGTACCTGTCTATCTGTCCTCTTAGATGAGCATGAAAATCTCTAGCTGTCTACCTCACAATTTATCATGGCTTAATCTCAACAGACTGTTCTTTGTAATTTCTGCTGACACAGATCCAAGCTTTTGGGAAAATATCTCTGCTCTTTTTCAGGCCAGTATGTGATGGATGTGGTTTTCATCACCGGGAAGCACAGCAATCCAAAGTCCAGGGAAGGATTAGTTCAGGGCACCACGTTAAAAATTTATAACCCACTTCTACCCATCCCGCCTGGGAGGACAGAAGTCCTGTCCAGAAGTCAGGAGGCCCCACAAGAATTGATGGGAAATTAGCGAAGAGACTGGATCGGTCAACACCACTAACCAAAAAAAGGCATATTTTCATTCAGATTCACTGCTTTCGCAACAATTATGTTCTGCTACTTTAGAAACAGAAGCACCACAGTGAATTTCAGTGCTTTTCAGGCCTTGCAGCACCCTAACACATGTGTACTGGTAAGTCTACCGCTACATCTATATGGCCATAGGAGGGCCAGCACAGCCTTCAAGATCTCCGCATTGAAAAGTGCCAATTTAGAACTGAAACCCACTATATTTTATCTTTCTGCGTCACGTTTTACAAATCATCAGCTCCTAATCTAACTCATATCCACATGGATATGGAAGGAATAGGCTCAACACAGACCCTCACGCTGCTCTTCTGCTGGTGATGGAGCAATCCTCTGTTCTCTGGATGCTGATGGCAGGCAACTTGTTCATGTGGTTATGGTAGTGGGCAACCAGGTTCCTTGACTGACACGTACAACTAAACAAGTGCAGCCATTTTGCATTCAATGGGAAAGGCTGGCACGAGGAGAAGCAGGCTCAAGGGTTTTTTCCCCAAGTATCAGACCCAAAGTTGGAATAAATTTGAAAAAGCACCAGGGCTGCAAAACAGACTGCAGAAGCTAAAGGGATATGCAATCAGTGGGGTGGGGAAGGTGGAAAGTAGAGAACTTTTAATGCAATCGTGGGCACGACCAAAATCGTTCAAACATTGGCTCTCCCTTCAGAAAGCACTGAGCTCATCAAGGATTAGTCACCCATGTGCGGTCTAGGGCAAGTCTGCACTCATATGTTCAAATGTAATCAAAACCTTTCCGCAGCGATCACCCTGCCACAGAAAGGTGCGAGCTGATTCTGAAAGGGTGAGTTAGTCCTGGAACAAATCACAGCTGAAGAAAACTTCTAAGTGGAGGGGAAGTAAACATGTGTGCACACACATCTATCTAGGACAAAGGGGATTTCTTAGATGTCTTAATCTCCCGCTGCAGAAGCAGAGGCTGACTGCTTTTTCAAGCCCACTGCTATTTGTACTCGGTCTCTGCATCTGGAGAGAAAAAGCAAGAACTGCTTCAGAATGAAACTGAAATTCCTCTGGCGTGGGCCTGCCAAGCCCGGTCCCTTAGCAAACACCTTGTGCAATCATTTTGAATTTCCCTCCTGCTCATTGGTGCTGACATACGTATAATTGCATTTGTGTGGGTGAGCACGCTCCTAATAGCGTTATCTGTCACCAGGCCCTTTACGATGCTTCATTTCCATGGCTCTTTAGTGTATGCTCTTTGTCTGCTCTCCTTCATCATCGCACAGTGCACACAGCAATTATTTTGGCTGCTTTCTTCAGTTTGAGCTGTTCCTTCCTTTGGTACGTGGGCTGATGGGTATTTTTATTTTTTCCTTTTTTAATTAAAGGGCTTTGTTTACAGTCTCAGGTTTTTGAACGAAGATTTATAGCAGACCCTATAATTATAAGAGTCCCAATGAACAGTAAGAACTGTCATTTACAGCTACAACAGTGTTATAGTTATATGTCAGCATAACATCTCCACTATGTCAGCCTAACCATGCATTGATGCACTTCAAGCAAATCAGATCTCAAAAACAAAACCCTGCTACTGCTGAATTGTAACTCTCCTGGAGGAATCCTTGGTATTTTCTCTCTTCATTACGGGAAAATACCATCCAGTAGGTCAGGGAGAAGAAACTTCAGCCAAGCAGAAAAGGAGGGCTGGAAAACCACCCCCCCAAATACCAACATAACATAAGAATTTCAGTGCCCCTGTTTCCATGAGCACACTGTGTGACATTTGGGGTAAATATGCGGAAATACTGACCATGTAATTTTTCCCTCCTCCCCATTTCAGAGTTACAGCTGCTTAGCCTGCTTTGAGCACCAAGCCTTCAATGGTGAGAACACACGCACTGAAGCCCTGAAGTCAAGCTGCTGATTAAGGCTGGGATTTCATCGTCCGACGACGAAGCACCTCTGTGAGTGATAAGAACAGGTTTGCTCAAGCAATGCAGTTGCTTGACGGCCTCTGCCTTGCTGTACCCACGGCACAAACACACGGCTCCGCCTGGGGAACTGGGCCTGCTTCTCTGCAACCTGGATGCAGAAGCACTTTTTCCTGTTCATTAGGTAGGCTCTAAATATTAAAGGTTGAAAACGGAGGGAGAGTAGAGAGATTTGAAGAAAGGAAGACGGAGCTGAAAAACTTGATCAGCTCTAGGGCACGGAAGAAGACAGAGGAGGAAAGGAGAAAAGACAGAGTAGGAGACCAAGTGCAAATGGGGCTGGAAGGCAGCGCAGAAGAACAAAGCACAGGACAAGCAGAATTCCTGAGAACTCGATCAGTTCAAATAGAAGCGATGGCTGATCACCTGCAACTGCACTAGAAAACACGAAAGAAAAATTCATTCAGCTGAGTCGTAAAAGTAAAATCGTAGCAGTTAACAGAAAAATTCAAGCTAGGTGTTGGTGCATTAGTGTATTCTCAAAAGTTCAGAACTGCATTTAGTATGCACGGTGTGGTTTTGGATATGTTTCTGAAGGTGGCTTGATTTGCTTTTCAGAAATTCTACGAGTACTGCAGAATTAACGCTCTGCTAATGTTGAAGAAAGCAGTCTCCTCCTTCCATCGGTAACTAAAGTAGTTCCTGGCATTGCATCATATAATGAGCTTCTCCATTCTTACAGTTTGAAAATTATTCACAAGCATTTACAAAGTGATTTGATTTAAACCAGAACTGTAACCTGTTCCCTTTCACTGTTTCTTTTCTAAAGAACAGCCAGAGTTCATTCCATTAGCATGAAGATCTTCCAAGAACTAGCGTAAAGTAGGAAAGCACCTCAGTTCTTATTTCCACCACTACAGGACTGTACAATTCATCTGGAAGGGTATTATTTCCCATTAAGCCAATATTGGGTGGAAATGCTGTCGTTCCAAACAGTCCACAAAGATTCTGAAGGCCAAAGAGACTTTCTGGGAAGTAACAGGATGGCCACACAGATACATGTGTGTTTTTGAAGAAAAAGTGTAGTTAAAAAGGCAATATCAAAAAAAAAGGCGGCAAATCTGATGTTAATTTAGGGAGACAAGTCTCAAAGACCACCATTATAGAACATGCCATCAAGGGGCACATGACTGGTAATCTCACGCTCACCACAGGGCAAAGGACTGAGCTGATATTGCTAACTTTTGAAACATGCTCAGACTTCTCCCTTTTACAGAAGAGGCTTACACCTAAGAGCATCAAAAGGCTGACAATGCAGATGTGCTATATACCACATCAGAAATGCCAGCTAAGAAGAAATGACATAGTTTCTCTTAAACTATCCTGAAATTCATAGCAGAATGATTTCACAGAGACAAGCCGGAAAAATGGCACATCAGATCAAAGTTACCTGTTAGCACAAGAAACAACTCCGTGCCTTATTAACACAGAACATCAAACACTGATAATGTCGGCGCCCACTGCTGAATTAGTAATGGCAAAGGACAAAAATAACTGGATTAGAGAGTTCTCGATGGCACCCGTCCATTCCTGGTGAAGGTTCAATTCAACGCTTCCTCTTTAGTTCCCCTTGAAGTCTGTGCTCAGCCCAAGCCAGTTGCACAAGAGCCTTGACTACATTATGGAAATCTCAGTTCTAACACCATCACAGCTGCCCTGTCTTTAGTGGAGACAAGTTATGCCAGCACGATGTTGGGCCACCACTGGTGCAAAACTAAGTAACATGGAATATCCCAGTAGGAAAGCTAGCACAAACACCAGTACCCTTCACTTTTCTTAGGGCCTCAACATCCACTTTCCCTCCTGCAGTGTCAATGCCTGGAACTGACTTCTGAATAAATACACCATACGCCAAGCAAGGGTTAAGTTTCACTTTTACAAATTAGCTATGCATATTCAAATGACATTAAACACCCTAATTCTCCAAAGAGAAGCCATCAGATACCTGCTTCATGATGCCAGAAGCCTGTTTCTCTCAGCCTGTCTGCTGGTGCCCTGAGCCGCCATTCTTTATGGCTGTATTATCATCATCATCATCATCATCTATGGACTTAGTATTCCAAACATACCAGCCGCCCACAACTGAAGGGCTTCGTTGCATTACAAATTATAATTGCACTGAATGCACTACTGGTTCTGTGACATAAAAAGGAATCAAAAAAAAATTAAAAAATATCATCGAGCTTATTTTAACTTGACAGAGTTGAACTCAGCTGAAAAGCTAAGTCAGTAACCCACAGAACCCACTAATTAATTACCGTATAGATGAACGTATACAATCTAATGGAGATCAAAATTTAAAAAATTAAAAAAAGTAACCCATTATTCACCACCACAGTTTCAATTGCAGCTGGGAGAATATTCCTGTTTATGTATTCACTGTGGCCTGGCTCACACCCAAGGAGATGCTTCTTGGGAAAAAGCTTAGAATCAAAATTTGGCTTGAAAACTGGAGCAAGACACCTCTTTTGAAGTCTCCTATCAAAAATCAAAACAAAAAAAAGTCATGTGTCAAAATCACAGTTCTCCCCGTTGAAGATTACCACTATTTTCTAGAGTAGGACATTGAGATTAACAATTGTATCCATCCATTTCTTCATTAAGCTGGACCAAGTCAGCATTTCTTTGTTAACCTTTGCAATACTCCAGGCACCAGAGCCATACATTATCAAGCTAAATTCCAAACTAAATTCACTTAAGAGAAAAGAACATTTCTTACCTGTTACTTTTTCCTCACTGCTGAAGATAGTCTGTCAAGTTAAAGAGTCTTCTTTTTAACTTTCCTTTTTTTTTTTAAACTCCCACTCCCTAAAACATTTAATATTGCCACACATGAAAGAAATTGCAGTGAAAAACTTGTCTAGCATGTCAATGATTATGTGCCACTTCTGTTAGTCAGCTTCCACATGAGCTTGGGCAGGTATTTCCAACAACCGGGGAGGCAATCTATTTTATAACAAGAAAAGAAACATCAAGAATATGCCAGAAAAACTTTCATTTTAAAATACAAAAGTAGCATAGGGTTCCAGAGGCATGCAAAGGACCAGAAAATACTATTGTTTTAAGTATATTATAAACAGGTTATATTTCGCATTGAGTCAAATGAGGTCAAAAAACATTCTGTGTGTTGGATTTCCCAACGAACTAGAGCTATGTCCACCAGCTATACATACAAATACTCACCTCAAAGAGAAAAATAAGACAACAAGCTATTGCTTTTGCCAGGCACCAGCACAAGAACATAAACATACTGGGCACTGTCATCGTATACACTGAAGCTGGTGCACATTTGGATTGTAATTGCAGTATGTGTCCTAGAATAGTATTGTACAACTGCTTTAGTTGTTACTTAGCAGCCTGTGCCACTGAGGAGCATAGTTTATGAACAGCAGCATTTACCTGTATCCTCCTTTTTAGCCCTAAATGTCTGATTCACATGGTCCAGGTGGATCCATAACACTATTCAAGACTGTGCACCCTGTCCTCTTGAGAGTTTACACCTTTTCCACTTCTTAAAAAAGGCACTGAATTATGGATGCGCTGAAGAGAAAGGAATAGATAGATTCACAGTTCCTAGTGCGTTTTAAGAGCTGAGAGTTACTTTAATAACGCACCTTTCACAGTTATCAGTATAAATAAGTTACCAAGTTCCCATTTAAAAATGAGTCATCCCATCCCACTGAGTAAGAAAACAGAAGTCATCAGATTCAGATTCTGGAGATTGCACAGGTTTCACTTACCTCTAACTCACCAAACTAGACTAGTTTTAGGCCAAGACAGAATCGAAAGTCCTTGTGGAATGAAAGTAGGTTTTGCCATGTAAATTGCCAGACCTAATCCAAAAGAAGTGTGGTCCCTTCTCTCGTTCTTGATTTAGAATTAAGGCAAAAAGTGACTTATTTTTATAAGTAAAATTTCATAGATGTATTTGAAAAGTAGTTCCTCTTTGTGTGGAAAATTTCTATTTCCCCTTAGTGAAACCATTAAAACAGGCAGCAAACTTCATGGTGTAGGAAAGCTACAAGAGGGGTTGGAGGAACAGCTGTAAACTTTAAGGATTTAATAGAAATTTATGAGACAAAAATATCGCAATCGAGCACACTAAACAGGATAACTCAAGAGTGGGACTTTACAGTTCACTCACATGGCCCATATTCGTGTTAGTTACCCAAATACGTGTCTTTTTTGCCTCTTCCCTCCTCTCCCCAGAACCAAATACTAAGCAGGTCCTTTGGCTTTTACAAAACAGTCGATCCCCACGAGTTTACCTGGCGTTTTCTTGGTTCAGCAATCCTTTATAATAATTTGTGACCACCCTCACTACTAAATCAGGTCAGCCACGGTTACCCGGTGCCCAACTGTGCCGTGTTTTGCTGACAGTCGTTCCAAGCCAGGGGAACGCTGCACAGCTGTATTAAGTGTTTCTGCTGTACTTCTCTGCAAGGCTCTCGGGCTCAGACTCGGCACCGCGCCACGGGCTCGTGCTTCTGCCAGTTTGGATCTGGTAAGCAGCTGCTTGGCTGGGGGCCTCTGTAGAGGCTCGTGTGCATTTATCTGCAAACCAGGGCAAGCCTTGAAGCTCTCCGATGTTTTTGGCCAAATACCACCATCAGCAACAGTAACACGGCACTGCAGGCACTTGTGCAAAGAGCAGCAGCAGCTCCCGGTTGGCACAGGGCTATACACCACTCTGGCACAGGACTAGTCTCCCCAGCCCTTGGAAAATGTCTCATACATGCCTACTTCCGTAAGACTGAAGAGCATAAAAGGTGGGACCAAAGATTACGCTGTGGATATTTATCGAGAACAGCTACCACAGCGTCCTTTACATAAAACATCTTCAGAAGAGAAGTGCTACAGCACAGATGGGCTACGATGTCTTAAGTTCAGAAGTGACACAATTTTCACCATATTTTTTTGCCTACTCAAGGCAGGACTATTCGGTGATACCACAAACAGTCAAGATAACTGGAAGAGGGAGCTCATCAACAAGCTCATGGAGCTAAAAGTGAAAACATGGATCCCAATTTCCTGTTACTGCATAGAAAGTACAGCAACTGCTACAGATTCAGACAACTCATTCACATTCCTACGTAAACATCAGCAAGGCAAGAAAACATTAACAGCTGTACCAGAGCAAGACTTAAAAGTACAACTTATGCACCTGCATGAACCAGGGGTGATGAGAAAAGCCAGACTGAGTACCATAAAGAAAAATCACCACGTCTACTCCATCAGAAATTATTTGAGCCTTTAATGAAAATTGCTGGTGAAGAAACTCAGGTCACCACAATTTCTCTCACCTTAAAAAAAAAAACCAAAAAAACCCACACATATCCCCAACCCCAAACTTTAACAAAGAGCCTTTAAGGAGTCAGAAAATAAGGGTGAGATTTTTTCAAACAATAGAAAGGTATGCATAAAATATGAAAATAAAAATAAAATCCAACTACTGCCCCTTTATTAAGCAGTTAGTGCTGACGATATTAATGCTTAGGACCAATCCAGCAAAGGAGGTCAAAAGGGCAGCAAAACTTGCAGAAACCTATCTCAATTAGTAAAGATGGGAACAACTGAAGAATTATTAATGAGTCTGTTGAATGGAGAGCATGTTGATTAAATACAGCATGGGCAAAAACAAGATGAGGCTTGTTTAAAAAAAAATAAAAAAATAACTCAAGCTAGTCATCCACACTGCTGGCTCATAAATTAACTAACTGCTTCCAAACCAAAATACTTTTAACAATTCACACCTCAATACACAGAAGCTGTTTACAGAGTACGNAAAAAAAAAAAAAAAAAAATACAACAAAAGGTTTTGATAAATCCATCAAAATATAAAGCGTATGGTAAAAACTTCACTTTTAGGTCTATTTGATTTAGTTCTAAAACACTAAGACTAGAAAGGGATTAGGAAGTAACTGAGCTTGTAAAAAGGGACTATAAAAAGAAAAAAAGTGAAAAAAAAAGGATTGCAAGAGGCACAGGAAAGCTCCTGGAACAGGAAACAAGGGGAACATTTCAGAAAAATGAGCAAGGGGCATGAAAGAGTAATTGCAGTAATCAGTTTACTGAAAAGGAAAACCATTCCCATATATCATTGTTCCAAATACTACAAAGAGTCAATAGAGTGAAAAGCAATTCCCTCAAACCTGGAAATGCATATACAACATATAGCTGACTTTCTTAACGTCATTGACATACTTGGTACATGCTTAGATTCTCCTAAAGAAAAAAACCTAGGTATTAGAAGGCAAAAATCTACATTCTCTGCAGAATTCACTTACGAAGTTTAAGAAGCCCACTGTGGAGTCCTTCTATAGGTAGGTTATAAACAACTGGTACTTCTCACAAACTTCCTAAGGAAAGCTTCTACTTTCTTAGAAGATAGTAATGGGTCGGTGTTCTTCAGGATAATGCGTGACCATTGCTGTGAATCATTGCTTTCCTTCATTTAGCTGGACCAAGCTGAAGTCTCACTGCCCAAGTTTTACACAGGCACGTCCAGAAACAAAATACAGCTGTTAATTCAAACACAGTTGTCAATTCAGATGACCTTACAGAAAAGAGATGTCAAGAGTGGTGGGAAAACAGTACGCGTGTACAACTCCAAAAATTTTACTCGTCTCTTGGGTCTGAGCAGGATGTACCAGTGCAGTCTCCCTGGCAGTGGTACGATTTACACCAAAGCAAGTCAGACAGTGCTGCTTAACCTACGCTGGAGTTATGCCCAGAGGTAGTTGCGCTACCACCGGCTGAAATAAAGAATAGGTAAGGAACACATTTTAAAAGCACAAAAGGTACCAGGAAAACAGCTCCATCTTGAAGTTTTCATTAAAGCTATGAACAGATCTACTTATCACAGAAAGAAGTAACACAGAGCTCATTAGACACTGCCTCATATCAAACTGTCCTCTGCAGTCACAGATGTTTTCTTCGTAGGCCACACAAATTCCAAGACAAACAAATTAATTATTCATTCTATTTCACCTTGCTAAAGGAACACCAGGACTACCACCCAAGGATAAATCCAGTACTCCATCATGACATAATACCTTTTTTATTACAATATCCAAAAAACTGAGTATGCAAGATTTTGAGATCTCACGATCCCTTCTTCAATCTCAGGAATGTGCCATCTAAAGACTGTATATTTAAACCATAAAGGAGTTTAAATGTAAAGAAAAGAGAAAAATGCATTTTCTTCATAAACATTCTGTGTGTCTCTTCCTACCAACCACACCATCCTCTGTAAAACCCGAAGATTTCTTTCTGTAAAGCAAATATATATATAGTGTTGGTAGCCCGCCCCACCCCATCCCAAGATCAGTTTTTATTAATCTTCTGTATTAGTGTCAACAATCAGCTACAGATACATATTACTTTGAGAATTAAATACATAATCGTTTAATTCAAACAAGCAGAAGGGCAAGAGGAAAAAGCATTACGTGGATGGCACATTTGGTTGTAGATTACCAAAAACATTCAGCCTTTACAATTCAATGATTCTTTCTCTAGTAATCAACTTTCAAATAAAATTTCTCTTTGTTGCAATTACAGACCAAAATACACTAGATAGTTTTCTTTTACTACAATCTTACCATAGTAGTTGAAGAAGTACTATTACAAAATGCTTTTAATTAGTGTACTCTTTACAAAGAGTCAGAGAGGCAATGTAATAGCAGAGTACAGTGTAAAGAGTGCTTCTAGGAACTAGGAGGTTTTGTAATATACTACTCGGTAAGCGATATAGCTACAGAACTCACAGCCACAACTGTTACGTCTACTCTCTCTCACTTCAAAGTAGCTGCAGCTTCAGTGCATTCAAACTGTGCCCGATGATGTCTCTGAACGGAGAGTTCTGCCTGTGTGAGCAATCTGAACAGATTAACACTGCTTTTGAATTGAAAACGCCCCTCCTTGATCTGAGCTAACTATGTAAACGTACGCAAGAGAGGGGAGTTTTGAACTCAGCCTGGAAGGTGAGCGCTCGCCACGGCCACCCAAAGGAAACTCTCAACCTGAAGAGAGGTGGTCGGAGATTAACAGAACTGGAACACAAGAAGAGGCAAACAGAAAAAAAAAAACCCAAAACAAAAAACCAAAAGGACAAACAGCAACCGACAGAGCAAACACTTTAGAAAGAGCCTATTCCTTAAGCCTGCTTCAGATATTGCTCTGCTCTATAAAAGTGAATTTAGGACCTAAGGCTTGTAAGTTATAAGAGGCCCAGGCGGCCAAGTCCATCTTCAACGTCACTGAAGTGCTTTCACAAGATATAGCTTTTCCCCGTGTTCACTGGTGAAGATGGGAGCCTTTTTGTAGTGTTCCACCAACTCATCCATAGTATTAAAGCGACGCTGCCCAATACAATAGACATTGTCCACAAGCTGCACCTTGAAATGTTTGTTCTTCCCCGATGCCTTTAGAGATACTGAGAAGTCACTGGGCTGTTGAGAAGAATTCAAAAAGAAAAAAAGAAAAAAAAAAGAAAAAAGGGTTACATAAAAGTGAACAAAATGAAGGCATAATTTTGTGGTTTCGGGAACAACTGTGTCACACAGTTGATGGTAATTTATGCTAGTCTTTGTTCCACAGCTCGCTGCTTTAGCTACTTAAGAAACCCAATAGCCTATTATTCCATAAATAATTGCCATCATTATTAACGTGCACAGTTAAGTCAGTTAAGTGAAAGCTCCCCAGATGCACAGTCTGAAGTTGCCAATTACATGACTAAATTGCAAATATTATCTTGGTTACTCAATCTAGAAGCACGAGAATGTCAAGAAGGGAAAAACTTTCATCATGTATGGTTACCTTGCTAGAGGGTCCTGGAGAAAGCAATTATTGTAGTATTGCTTGATGAAAAATTCCCTTAACTGCTTTTTTTCAGAGCCATGACCACTAGAGGGCCGTTCTTGCTTTGCATTGCAAAAGACAAAACTACATTCACCTTTTTTTATCTTCATTACCACATGTATGGGGAATAATTTTACCTACTAAGTACACCTTTTTTGCAAAAAAAAGATAAAGCTATAGCATAAAAGCACAGTACAAATCGCACCATCAAACCATCATCCACTAAAGGCAAAATTTAAGCACTAATTAAGTTATTCAGGGCAGAACAATTTCACATGATAAATCTCTTCGACTTGGCATTTGGCTGTTTTAACGAAGACAGCGCTGTCATCCAAAGAGCCAGGATGAGGCCATTCAGCTTTCTGCATCACAGGCCACCGTAGGAGGGTAGAAAGGACACACTGTCCCTCACTTCTGGCTGAACTCCATTTCTAGCCATCGACTGTCGCTGGCTGGCCCTAGAGATGGGAGTACAGGCTTTGCTCTGCGAGAGGTGGCTGGAGATGGGTGTCGCCAGCCAACAGGGAAATGGAAAAACAAGACAATAAAAAGCACACACCAGAGTTTGTAGCAAGTACTTAATGGAGATAAGTAACACCTGATGTGACTCTGGAAGTCCTTGCTGCAGGGTGTCTGCCCACTTTAGGAAGAGAGCATTGAAGGCACATGCCAATTGCAGACATGGCCTTCCTGCCATCCCACAGTCCTCCCCCACACCACGTTGCTGCTTTGGTCAGGCCAGCTCAGAGAACCTGAACTCATCTGGGCTAAACAAAGCCCACAAGGGACTATCTGGTTCCCAGCACCGCCTTATAAACAACCCTGAGTCAGCTGTGGCACAGCAGAGGAACAAGCAGGGGGTAGAGCAGGAGCCCTTGGACATTATTGTTGTCACTGGACTTCGGTTCATGAAACCACAGCTTCTGGAGTCCTCTACACTGCGTTTGAGGGTCAGGTACACACTTGGGTAGGTACCCAAGTAAGCTGAAGGACAGCAGTTTCTCAAGCAAGCTGTCTTTTTTATCTTGCAATGATGTGAGTCTCTGCCCCACGCATCCCCCATGTTCTGCCTGTCCCAAAATCTCATGCCTTGCATCTGCCCCTCTCCTGTTTTAGTACCGATGACTTCTCTGCCTTCCCTTCCTACTCCATCTGCCCTGCCCAGAGTTTTGAACAAAGCTCCTGCCGTGCCTGTTGATCTGGCTCTGGCCCAGCTCCCAGGGCTCGCACCTCGGCTTTGGTACAGCAGCTCTTCCCCTCCCGTGCTGCTCAAGCCAGCAGCTAGCTCCCTGCACCTCTGGACTAACACTTGCCCATTTCAAGACAGAATCACAGAATTTTCATGGTTGGAAAGGACATCGGAAGTCATCAAGTCCACCTATGCACACACATAAAAACCTCTACAAACAAGGCACTACATTCCAGATCCACAAGCACCGCTTATTTAAAAATTATTTTACGTAGCATCCATAACAGAATTACTCCCTCTGCCTGGAAGAAGTAATTCTGGCTCCACTGGACCTTGGCTGGGTCAGTGGAGACTCCAGCCCGAAGACAGCTTCAGGCAATGAGTTGTTCCAAATCCACTCAAAATACACGCACCACTCCCTGTGACTGCCAAGAGAGGACTGGTGAGGGTGTAGGAGAGGGATGGAAAGAAATGTCTAATAGCATATCTTTGGGGTTCCCAATGCTCCACCCAAGATCTGCTTCATGCCCTATCAATCTATCCCTAGGTCCAAGTTTGAAAAGTGCGAAGCCAGCTATCTGTGGTATTAAACCCCAGCCTCGTGAGCATCTCAAACAGGCTGGCACAGAGCTCACACCAAGACTGACCTGTTTTCAACACCTGCCCTGCTGGGTTAAAGCTAACCCGGTTGTACCAACACTGCGCTGTGGCCGAGGCCCTGACCGTTGTGCGGACAAACCCTCCGGTAGCCATAACCACATGGGCCTCGGGCCTTGCTGCAGTGGGCATCTCCACAGCCCCTGGATACCATTAAATGTAACAAAGCACAGGCTTGCACAAACCAAACTCTGAGACCCCTGAGCTCATGGAAGAGAAATTTAGGGCACTGGCTCTGGGCAGCTGACCACTGAGTTTTAGACATGGGCTACCAGGCAGGTCCCTAAGATCTCTTCAAGGAGGACCAAATTGAGGGGAGCCTGCTTAGGAGCTGAAAAACAAGACCAAGTCTTGCTGACCAAATTCTAGTGCTTTCACAGGCAATGCCTATGCTAAGCAAAAAACAGTAATCAAGGGACCCTCTTTTAAATTGAAGAGCTTACAAACAGAAAGTTCATAATCTGAACTATCTGACATTTTTTTGCTGTTTTAGCAACAGGAAAAGACACTATGACAAAGGTTTGAAAATAAGTGAAATAATAATTTTGCACACAACAAACTTCTAATGTTCTGTGACAAAGCACAATTGTTTTCAGTGTGTAAAAATTATGAGTTTTCAAAGCTCCTTGTACCTGCTAAGAATAATTATCTCTAGACTAGAAAGGATGCGCTAACGACACGGAGAGGTGATGGAATAGGTCTTAGACTTCTGATCTACTGTCCTGTGTCCCAGGCACTGCCAGACTTAGATCTGTGTGAGGTGGTCTCCACAATATATTACTCTTCCTGCCATTTTAATTATACCTTTGATGAATAAACATCCTCCTGAACTACTGCCCATTTTTCTCAGCCTTGGAGCCCCTAATTAGATTGATGCATAAATAGAAGACATTGTAATCTCTTTTTTCCTCCAGAATATATGTTACAAAGTTTATTCTTTTCGTGATCTGATTTAATTAAAAAAAAAAAAAAAGAGCGGAAAGGCTGATCTAACTCTTTTGAGAGCCATCATCCGGTGCAAAGAGGTGGAAGAGCTCGAACAGCTGTCACAAGAATCTGAAACCCTTTACTGGCCTCAGTGTAGTAACTTCTACAGGACACAAGAACAGCAAATGAGACTTGCTTTTGGTTTTACTTTTTTTTTTTCCTACCCTAACAAACATGCAATATGGTTAAAAAGACTATTAAAAAAACCCCACCTCTAGATAAACTACTGCTCTTAACATTACCATTTCAAAGTGTGCTTGTTCAATGCAGCTTGAATTGGTTCCCTGCTGTCCTCCTTGGATTTGCTCCAAGTCTGTTTATTTTATTTACTGTTTAAGCTATTTTGTTTCAAATGCTGGCCAATTTTTATTCCTTCTCCCTCTTAAATTAATTGCTACATTTGGATGTTTGAACACTAACTTCTCCAAGAACAAAAGCCTCATATACACCAAATAAAGGCACATGAGAAGTAAGCTTTAATCCCTGAAATCTATAGAGGAGTTGATTCTGCAACAGAATTAGAGAGCACAGCTTTATGGCAGGGAACCCCTGAATATTTCTGTACTGGGAAGACCTAAACCTGAAGTTAAATCAATTTCTAAATCAGAAAAGTGAAGATTAGTTATCATGCATTTGTAGCTCTTCATCCAGATGTGAAGGAATTGTTTCTGATTCCTTTATTTTAACTCCCGCTTATGACTAAGATGACCATAGGTAAGGCGATGCCCACAGCATGTGGAAGGCAACAGGCAGGAAGATGTTCCTTTACTTTTACTTCTTTGGTCAGGAACTTCACTGTCTTTTCAAAAAAAGTTGCAAAAATTTATCATGAAGACAATTTATAATGCTAAAAATAAGGGAAAACAAGTGAAAGACCATTCCCCTCTTCACAATCTTCATTTGAGAATGAAGCAAGACAATTTCATCACAGATGGAAACACTGGGAAAAATAGATTCCTCTGACAGACTTTCACTGATCCTGTAATTACTTCCCCCCCCCGCCCTTTTCAACCCAGTTCCACCGAGCAATACCCTTCCTTCATGGAAGATACTCTCATTCTTCTAGACCCTTCAAGCTCCAGTCATAGAACTGTCTAGGTTGGAAGGGACCTTTGAGATCATCTAGTCCAACCATAAACTGAACTCTGATAAAAATGAACTCTGATAAAAACCAACAACCCATCACTAAACTATGGCACTGAGCACTATGTCAACGTGTCTTTTAAATACCTCCAGGAATGGTGCCTCAGCCACCTCCCTGGGCAGCCCATTCCAATGCTTAATAACCCCTTCCGTGTAAAAAAAATTCCTGATATCCAATCTGAACCTCCCCTGGTGCAACTTGAAGCCATTTCCTCTTGTCCTATTGCCTGTGACCTGGGAGAAGAGACCAACCCCTGCCTCTCCACAGCTTCCTTTCAGGTACCTGTAGAGAGAGATAAGGTCTCCCCTCAGCCTCCTCCAGGCTGAACAACCCCCCAGCTCCCTCAGTCTCCCCTCATAAGGCTTACTCCCCAGACCCCTCACCAGCTTTGTTGCCCTTCTCTGGACTCAACTCCAGCACCTCAATGTCTTTTTTGTGGTAAGAGGCCCCAAACCTGGACACAGTGCTTGAGATGGGGCCTCACCAGTGCCAAGCAGGGGGGAGCAATCACCTCCCGAGTCTTCCTCCCCACACTGTTCCTGATACAGGCCAGGATGCTGTTGGCCTTCTTGGCCACCTGGGCACTGCTGGCTCGTGTTCAACCGGTTGCCCACCAACACCCCCAGGTCCTTTTCTGCCAGGCAGCTCTCCAGCTGCTCTTGCCCAAGCCTGTAGCGCTGCACGGGGGTGTTGTGACCCAAGCACAGGACCTGACACTTGGGCTTATTGAACCTCATTCCCACTGGCCTTGGCCCATCCATCAGCCTGCTTCAGATCTCCCTGCAAAGCCTTTCTACCCCCAAGCAAGTTGAGACTTCCACCTAATTTAGTGTCACCTGCAAACTTACTGAGGGTGCAGTTGATCCTCATGTCCAGATCATTGATAAAGGTGCTAATGAGAACAGGCCCCAGTACCAAGCCCTGGAGGGAGGGCTCAATCTGTAAGCCCGCACTGGAGCTTCCCAAATCCTTCCCATTTCCATAACCAGGTTTTCCCTGACTTCTCCTACTCAATCACCCATCCAAAAAAAACCCGCAGTCATAGCTCAAATGTCTAAGGCCAGGCTGGAATGAGCCCCATGGGAGGGTTAAAAATTCTTTTTTCTACCTCTTCCATCTCATTTTGATATAAACAAATACCCTTTCTCTCTACGTAATGGTTCACAAGTTCCAAAATTAACGATACACAGATCAGAAACACGAATTAGCTCCATTGATCTTCAAATACAGCTCTAATAAGATTTCTGTTCTTCCATTTAAAATAAACCACGAGAATATTTCTTTAAACCTGTTTTTTAAAGATAAACTTTCTCCTCGTCTTTGCTGTACTTATCAATCATAGCGTGTCACACAACGTGACAAGTGCTTCAGTGTTTGAACATCTGCAACGCTGCATTGCTTCTCTCCAACACTTGCAGGATCAAAACCCCAGGAAAATATGGGACACCCTGAACGCTACAGAATCGGCACTTCAAAAATCATAAAAGCTCTTAACCTGTGCCTCCTCCCTCTGCTGCCGCTACTGCTGAGCAACGAGTGCAGAAGCTAAATGTGATCTCAGAGCACTGACACAAATTCAGTAGCACCCACAATCCTCAGTAGCACCTTAGTACAATACCCTGCAATCCCAGTTAGGATCAGTTACTATAATCTGATAGCTGCGATGCTACTGGCAGAAGGTAGCCATTACTTGCTACTGAATAACTGCTCCTGCAATGGTCCAAAAGGACGGCACAGCTCATTCCTGCTAACAAACAGAACTGGTTTGAGAAAAGTAACATCTTCTCTGCTTCATGGGAAGACACACGGCTACGAAGCAGTGGTGTTTGTCCCACCACCAGTTTCGCACCCACTTGAAATGGAGTGCAAGTGGACTGCAAGTCCTGACAGAAGCTTCTGTTGAAGTCTAGGGGTATGTGCAGTGTGCTGTGAAGCTAGAGGTGTGGTGTGATTGCCCTCCCTCACCACCGGCCACAGCCTATTAGTGCTTCCTGTTAGCTACAGCACCAGCAAGCGCACACGTTTCCCAGAGTGAATCTGACCAAAACACCCTCTTCCCTCTCCAGTGGAATCTTAGATCTCCAAAGTGTGATGATCACCTACCCAAGCCAGGCCAACAGCGTCAGCCAAGGCTTGTCTTGTGTTAGGTCCTACACAGAGAGAACAAAAATCTGATTGTTAAAGAGCCTGCAACTCAAAAATTGTAAGAAGTGGCTGTACAGAGACTGAATATATTAAATCTGCATTATTTCTTCAGGAGTGCTACTTAAATGACACAATAAACTTCAGTTTTTAATCCATTGAGCAGCCTGCAATAGAAAGAACAAGTCAAGCAGTATTTCTAACTCGGCATGTTCCACTTCAGTCTCCTCCTTTACATCTCTAAAACTAAGGTGACATTAGCTAGGTATAACAGAGTTGACAGAAACGTTACAGTAGGTAACTGTGCCTGGTGTATAAACTATGGGCTTATGTGGTGCATACAAGTTTATGGTTCTAATAATAGTATTTTGTAACTAATGAAGATAATCAGGCTCCTAGCTACCTCACAGAGTTCATCGCAGGATATTCTCCACCCCAGCAACATCCCTTAGATCTAAATGTGGAGAATATTTTTGGCTAAAGAAATCTAGCTGTGAGACAAACATCTGGTAAATTAAATCTAGAGAAACATTGTAAAATCTTGCGTCTCCTAGTAATTGAAAGGGAAAAACATGACAGACTAATCAAGTGAATACAGAATAATACAAACCTTCATCTACCCAAGGACAGCTTTTCATAGCTCAGTAGCAAGAGCAAACTCTATGTAATCTAAGGAAAACTTTTATGCAGATGACTTTTTGTAACTATGGTGATGGGAGGCTATAGAAAACCCTACAAGAGGTCAGAAATCAGGCACGAGATTAGCAGGATGATTCTCAATTTTATCTATGGGGCCTGTTTAGAAAGGAATAACCCCTGCATCCACAGCTTTCATAGATGGGTTCATAACACAATGTAATGGGAAGTGCTGGTCTCCAGGAAAGATGAGCAAACCAGAGAGCTGACAACTTCACTCTTTTCAGCCTGGTCTCTCTAATCAACGTCTTTCGCTCTGATCACAAAAACACTCCTGGTGATTTTTAGCCACAGCACGAACAGCCTTTGTAGTCACACATGTGAAACACGGCAACCATCAAGAATTTAAGAGCGATTTCTAAAATCTTTCATTGTTCTGTACATAATAAGCTTGGAATAGATTTTTTTTTTTGTGATCTTTTTCCTGATGCTATCAAATATTTGTTTATTCTATCACTCCTGGCACTTCAGGAGGAAAACCCAACACCCCATCTAGCAATCACCAATGCTTTTACAGTCCACATACGTAAACAAGTTATATGATGGTATGATATATAAAGATTGGGACAGACAAAAGTTTGAGATGTGGTAAAATACTTCTTTAAAACCATTAAAAAAATACAACTCTCTAGTAGTGCTATGACAAAGGAGGCATTTACATGCATAACTAGTCTTTCTCACTGCTCAAAAAAACCCCAAATACAGGGTCTGCAAGACCAGATCAAGATTAGAAAAAGAGGTAAGTTCCTCAACTCAGCACATTTTTTTTTTGGCATCCGTGCAAAAAACTTACTGTAATATGAATTGAGTACATTTTCTGGGACTCCAGTAAGCATTAGATGCAGGAAACAACTGGAAGACCACATTCTGAATGAATCTTTTTGTGCTCCATAAACAACAATTTCCTCAGCAACAATGCAGGCAGCAAATTTGAAATTGCTCTGAATACAAGTATGTTTAATGTTGTGATGTCATATTAAATTAAAAGCTTACTGTGTCCTTACAAGGAAATTTGTTTACTCAAGAGGTAGACTCTTAGGAGTAAACTGGAGCACGGTGATTGCTGTGGCATGGCATACATTGAGAAACAGCTGTGCATTTTTGAGTTTTAAGTAATGGAATAATTTTCAAACGCTCCTTCTGGCACTTTCCCAAAAGACAGAATAAAAATTGATAGCTACTGTCTCGGGGTAACCCAAAATACAGAATCCAAATCTGAAAGTGAGCTTCTACCTGCTGGATGGGTACCCAGCATCCAGTTATACCTGCCTGCCCCTGTCAGACAGGATGCTATCTGGAAGAGAGAGCTGAACTACTGTAATTTAATGATTACCATAATCCTCTAGTGACTTTCTACATTTTAGAAGACACTAAGCCCCACCTCAGTCTTTTCATCTGTTGACTAAACAAACTTGAGTCCTCTCAGCCTCTGTAAATCACTAATGTTTTCTACATTTCTATTTGTCTTCCTGTTCTCCTTTGGTTCAGGTTTATTTAATCTCTATTTTTCTTCTTGTTCTCCTCTGCTTTATTTCAATTTGCCTTCATTTACTGATTACAGTTTACTAATAACAGCAATAGGAACTCGGTGACATAGAGCTTCAAAGAAAGGGTAGTGTGACAGCTACCATGTCTTCTACAGAACAAATTCATTCAGGAAAGATGCCCGAAATGTCACCAGACACTGCCATATCCATAAGAAAAAATACATATTCAAGACTATTACGGAATTGTACTTTGCCAATAGCGTTACATATGATGTAAAAATTTCAGGGGATAATAAGAGTCCTAACTTCAATAGTAATAATGAACTAGTAAAGTTTTCCAAAAACTAGAATGCAAAGCTTTATTTGGATTTAGAAAACCCTACAGAATTAACAATTGCCTTGTCTTTCAGCTGTTCTGCTGCCTCCGTTCATCTCACTTGCCCGGAGCCAACATGACAGACAATCCCAAATTTTACTACCATTATATTAAAAATGCAGGCTCTGTTAATTCAATAGATGGATTCTGCTCATCTAGAAAGCTGCTGTTTAGTTTATTAAAGAGTTGTGTTAGGAAAGAAATTTTGTTCTAAAGAGATAGAGTATGCATTACCTAATGCATCTACCTCACTACTACCTCAGATTTTCACTTCATTCTGGGACCTCTTCTGAGTAGCTAAAATTGTAACTTAGCAAAAACAGAATCAGCAAACAAAAACGTGAAAGATGCTTCCAAAAAAGTAGGGAGAGCTAAAGGGATCTTTACTTCCAGATTTAAGCTCAAGCTTAAATCTCCCCTTTACTTAAAGCAAATTTCTTTGTTTGGCAGCATGCAGTCATGCCAACGCTGACTACTGACTACTTAATGAAGTAATTTACATAAGGAATAGTATATGGGAACAGTTTTCACGCAATTTATAGACAACTATGATAACAAATATCACAAGTTCTATCCAGAAGTGATGCATGTAAGCAATACGGCCTTCTGAAGACATTAGTTACAGTCAATAAATCTTTTTAAAAGCAAATTATAGCTCAAACTATATACGCAGTTGACACTGCTTTAGTTTTTATTTGCAATCTCCCTTGTAAAGGTGGATAGCCCACAGTACAGGCACAGTGAAACCTGATACAAATACAGCACAGAGACAGATGTCCATAGCTGTATAAGATACACTTATTTTAGTAGTATCGTACACTTAAATTAGAAGACTGGGGTAATATATTAACTATATGTATATATAACTACATTAATTTTGAATTTTTATAAGTGAAGCAGCAAAATGCTTAGCTGGAGACATCTAAACAACAGTTTGTCGTCATGGAATGGCCTCACAATTAAATCAATAAATGCAGAAAAGCCCCAATCACAAATTTAGATTTTTTTTTTCTGGTAGCTTTTGAAAGATGTATTAGGATATTATATCACCTTTTAAAAATAACAGTCAAGGGATAATTAAATTTGGAGTGGTTTAGCTACAAATTCTTTGGTCTCAGCATACATGAAAGACTTTTCAGTGTCATTTTAAAATTCAACTTTCAGAATTACAATGATCCCTACTCAGCCCTACTCATATCCCTCTGATGTCATCAAGGCTCAATTTACAAAGCATATGAGCTGCTGACTTGACTCTCTGTTGTGTATCATAATCTTAACAATTAGATACAATAATAACTTTACCTTATTACAACCTAAGTAATCTAAGTAGAGCAGAAATGAATTAAAATGGGATTTTAACCGACAGTTTAAAGAACCTATGCTATTATTCAATTAAAGGCAGAATGAAACTGGCCAATGCAAAAATCCCCCTTGAAATTGGCTTTAAAAATCAAATTAATGACCAAACTTGCAGCTCACAAGAATTATTTTATCTCACAGCACTGCAAATTTGAGGAGGCCTGCACACGAGGAACACATGAAAAGTCGAACTGAAGCCTGAAATACTTAGTTGCTTGCCCGTTAATTGAGAAACCCTGGATAATACAGAGCACAGCTGTTAAATTTCAGCTTAAATGTCCCTGCGTTTCAGTAACACACCAATTCTCACAAGCAGCAAGCGTATGGCTGGTGACGCCAAAGGGCTGCTTCTTCTTTAAGGGTGAGAACTTAACTGCCCTTAAGGACAGATAGGGAAGTTATTAGCTGGATAGGGAAGCTATTAACTGTGCAGCGGGCATTACGAAGCCTGCTGGGCCGAGTACCACTTACCGAAGATTCACTATCTCTAACAAGGAAATCTCCTTCCACTCCCCTTTCGTTCAGGGCACATTCTGCTTGGTGGCGCGTAACATTCCCGTAATACCACTCTCTTCCAGCAAACCGTCCGGTAGAAGATGGTCCTGTGTAGCTTATCTGAGGCGGATGGGAAGTGTTAATGGTAGGACCATCGCTAATGATTACTACATAGTTTTTAGGAACAAGACCGATTTGCCCTCTGGAATTTTTACATTTCCACCACTCCGGGTCATTTTCTGGCTTTTCAATGACTTCCATGGTTTCCCCTTTTTCAAAATTGAGCTCTTCTTCTGTGACGGAGCTGAATGGATACAGTGTCTGAACAACGTGGAGTACTTTGGTGCCCTGGCCGTTACTCATGGAAGCGCCTTTCCTTAAGCTGAGGAAGCTGGGTGAATCTGCAGTGGCCTCCTCGACTTCCTCCACCACATAGTTCGAAGGAAACCAGCCGATCTGTCCATTGTAGCTCCCTCTCCACCAGCCATCGCTGCACTTCTCCATGACAATTACTCGGGATCCTTTAACGAGGGACAGTTCATCCTCCCTCTCTGCCACGTAGGCAAATTTCACGTAGGCTGGAATGTTAAGATCGTAAATCCGGTCGGCGCTGCTGCCGTTGGATGGGTACTCTGCGTCCGTGCTAGGAGTGGGAGAAGCGTCTCGCGCGCTCGTCTTTCTCTTGGTTTTCCCCAGACCTGTTAAAAGAGAGAAATGCAAAGCGGTCACTCGTAATGTTTGTGCCCAGACTGCAAACACCTGCAGCGGATGACACTGTCACTACCAACGCTGCCAAGTGGAGATCTCTTCTGTAACACGACACAGTCAAGAAACACTAACACCTTTAAGAGATTATCTTTAGCATCCAGCTGATACACCATTAAATAAGGAGCAATTTGCATTAGAACAGCTCTCTCACCTTCCCAGAAGTACCAGAGTTTTAACACGCTTAAAAACAGTGGTTTCTCCACTAAGAGAACAGCTAATCACTGGAACAGTTGCATAGCTTGCTGTTATGTCTCTTAAAATTCCAGCCAAACGATCGTGCCTTTTAATTTTAGTGATGACTTTAATTTGGCTCAAGCAAAACATGAAAGAAAATCTACCAAAATAAACTAGCACGGCAATAAAAAGCTTAAGTTTCTCTGCAGATTACATTTTGCTTTCTTCATTCTTCCGTCCCCAGGCAGCTACAAGCCACAACTCCTTCCAACTGCAAGGCTCGTTTTGAAACCTGCACCCCCTTTCATCTACATTTCATCACGTACTTTAAAAGCATAAACCTGACGGTGAGGAAGGCCATTTGCATATGCTCCCCTACAATCTGTAAATCCTGATGCACCGTCGTGGCTTTAATTAAAGCATGATATGCAACACAGAGAAGAAACAACAACAACAACGTTAAATACATAACTTTTTTTTTTTTCTTAATTAAAGGAACCATGCTAGTGCCTGTGGAAGAAAAGATGGAAGAAAAATTACACATTACACGTGGCGTACTTTTCAAACTTTTGCAGCAAGGACTGCTTACACTTATACAGAAACAGAAAGGTAAAGTGAATAAGTAGCCCTCTCTTGTAAAATTAACTTATAAAAAAAGTTCTGAAGAGGAAACAAAAGATGAAGCCTCAATACAGCACAAACCAAGCAACACCCAAAATGTCATGAAGGGACAGAAAGCAAAAAGTATCACATAAATAGGAGCTCTTCTACTACTTATCTCCATGCTCCTAGAGCCTTGCTGGCACGCGAGAGATTCACTTGAGACACAACAAGTACATGCTGATTATGGCAGATTGAATGGGGGGGCAGCATGAAAAATAAATAGATAGGACTTTGCTTTTGTTTCTTCAAATAATCTGATAGAAGGAGATGCATGCTACTTCATTTTTACTAATTTCAGGCTATTTATCTGACCTCTCCCTTTCTGAAAAGTGGTTTTTTTTAAACAAAATATATATACATATAAATGTATGTGTATATACAATGAATATCTTCAAAGAAGCTTGTTCAGTGCAAAACTATTTCATGGGGTTAGCACAAACACGACCACAGAGGGATTGCTAACTAGAAGGGTTAAATACATCAATTAATACAGTCTCGAGGTCTCAGAAGACTGCAGAAAATTCCAATGATCCTAAAGTGTTTTCTGACCTTCCCCAGCGGCTCCTTGCTTCCTGGCTGGAGCCTGCTTACATCCTAATGTTATTCCAACTCCATCGTTTGAGCTGAGAGCTGGTGGCTGCACTTTCAGGCAAAAGGAGGGAGAGCGGCTCATTGTACTTGTGGAGACAATGGCAGGAAAAGAGTGTCCAAGCAAGCCCTAATCGGAAGCCGGCCAGGCTCTGATGTTTGCCAAGACTGGAAATTTTCATCAGTTTAGAGATCATTTTCAACCAAAAGGCAAGGATGTATCAGAACTAAGAAGCATTACGTTAGGCTGATATAAACAAGCATAGCTCAAGGATCATTCTGTTAGGGAAAGGGGGGAAATTAACTTCACGTAAAACAAGCAATTGTATTTCAATACATTATCTCTGTTACACAGAGCCCTACACTGAGATTGAACCTTCCAGATTAAAATCTTAAATTTTGATGTGCTTTGTAATGGAGACACACAGTACCATTGCTTGGAATTAAAGCAGGAGAACTAATAAAATAAAATTTAAAAAAAAAAAATGAGCAAATGATTAAGTAGCTGGTCAGGAGAAATCTAGCTGAAAATCAGAGCAAAGAAGTACCTGTGAAGTATGGGGATATGGTAAGAGAATGCCATGAACTGAAACATCTAGAGAAAAAGTTGTTGATAAACAGGTGAAAAAAAAATTCTCAAAAACATTTCTGATGTCTGATAAAGGTGTCTAAACATTTAGCAAAAGGTTATCATCCAAACACTTTCTTTCACTTGGAGTTTCTTAAGTTGCATCTTTTTCTACAAACCTACCAATGCTGCATCTGACGTTTTAAATGGTCCTTTCTATTCTCCCCACTCAACACAAACCGTAATGACAAAGGGGGGAAAAAAAATAAAAGATCAGAACCATCACTTTTTAATCAATAAAGGCAGTTGGAGCTCTTTAGTTTAAACTTAACATTTAACATAACTAAACTTTTTAAGGCTGATAGCATGATAATGATTGACTTTTTGCAGCAGCAGTGATGTGCACCAAAGACTGCGTTTCCAGCTAGTTTGACCACAGTAACTACGCAGAGATCCATCTGCAGCCAAGCACAGCCAAAGGCACACACAACATTATCTAACACGCCTTTTTTTCTGTGAGGTTACAACATTCCTAACTGCCTCTGTGACAGAAGACGAAACAAGTTGTTCCAGGAGCAGAATGAAGTAAATCTGTTCCTGTTTTTCTCCTTACACCTCCTGCTGCACTACTCCTCTTCTGCCGCCCCCATCGCCTGCAGGTTCCACAATATGCCCCCTTACTATATGACTGCCTTAGCACCCCCAGGCCCTTCTCCTACCTTCAGCTCCCCCATTGCAATCTCCAAAATGCCCTCAAAGTGTACCCCATCTCTCCTGGTGCTGCCCACCCTACCTTCGTTGGGCTGGCCAGCCAAACCCCGTGCCCAGCACCCCCGCTGCCTTCCAGCCCTGCCTGGACTCAGCAAAGAGCTGGGATCCCTCTGGGTTCTCCTCCAGTGGGGGACACCAGCAACGACCCTCCCAGGCAATGAGTTGGGAGAAAACCAGTTAGTTTATCTCTGCCAGTCTGTCAAGTTTCTTTAAAGTTGGCTGAGTTATCAAGGGTGGACAGATGGACGGACAATGACAGCTGACAGTGACAGCATGACTAGTGTAAGCTTCATTTCCTTAGGAAACAAGTCTAAAAATATAATTTAGTAGGATGACTAGTCATACCTAAGCAAGAATAAAGTTAGGATGATTATAAAATTCATATGCATCTATAATAAAAATTACTGCTCCATTTAAAAAAAAAGTACAATCTCCATGAGTCATCCCTAGAAGAGTAAACACTACCATAACTTGCTACTAACAGAAATAGAAATACTACTATTTGTAAGGGTATGCCTGTTCTTATGTCCAAATTGAATGAAACCCATGTAAGCAGTTCCACAGAAAACAAAGCATTCAAGTACTTTAGGAATAACATTTGTGAGAGTCCAATATATCTGTAATTACAATCATAATTTTGTCATTTTTATTTTCTTAATTTTAATTATTGACTAGTGGAATACAACTACATTTTCCCATTCTGACATGGGTTACAGTGCACCTGAAGACATAATCCTTTGTAATACAACTAGCTGTCAGAAGAAGTATCCTAAAGCAATGGATTAGCTTTGAAGCAAGAGGAAAAGAGTGGGAGCAAAAAGCATTGCAAAGCAGCAGAAAGACTGGTTTATGTTATGGCGTCTCGTAGGAAATAACGCTGTTCACAATCTAGAGCTGCCCCACGCTAAACTAGTTCACATTCATTCTTACAAACCAGTTGCCAGCTGGTAAAAGCAGGTGTAATTTTTGGGCGGACATATTGCCGAGATTAAAAACCCAAAGTGGTTAGCAACATTCCCAGAGAAGGGAACCACTGCAAATCCCCCTTCTCTCTGCAGTGAAAGAAACCCTCTGGCTCCAAGGAGACCCAGAAACGTGCCTGCTGCATTACTTCGTGCCCTCTTCCTTTCCTCGCTTCCTTGCTCTGTGGATCTGAAGAATGGCTTGTTTTGCGAGCAGCGAGCGAAGGAACACCAGTTTCCTATGAATTCGCTTCCTGTCTCTTCAGTCCCTACTGTGCAAACCCCAGCTTCGCACCCTTTCACTACCAGCTTGTCCTTGTGATGGCCTTCCCGTGGTACCCATAGGTCTGTCCTCCAGCTTGCAGCTCCAGTGCTCTCTCCCTGCGACTCTTCCAGCCTCCCCACCTCTTGCTCCTTAAGTCCCTCCTAGGAAATAAGTGTCTTTAGCTGCCCACCAATCCCAAACCTCCATTGGTGGAATTTCCTTCTGGTCTGATGCTGTGATAGTGCCAGGTCCCCTATCCTCACCCACATCTTCTGCCACACTGGCCGCGCTCCTGACCAGCTTGGCCCTCTGTCAGACGGCACAGATGCCCCCAACTACCCAGCCTTCTCCTGCCAAAACCAAAGGGAGGGTTTCTCTCTCTTTCTTCTGCCTTCAGTGAAGGGACTGAAACAAGGCTGAGTAGCTACAGTCTTTATCAAAACTGGTACTTAAGGTTAAACAACTTTAACGCTTTATCCAAACACATACTTTATCAAATACATACATAACACTTCTACAGAAATGGGTATTTTTTTTTGCCACTAGTAAATATTCATATTCCATTTGCTCATTATGGCTTATATTATGTACTACCTTTAGTAGAAAAGACCCATTTACAAAACAGGTATCTTTTCTTAATTTTAGGAAGACTTAACTTGATGAGTCTTTCCATGCTTCTGTGAGCTGGTGTCCTGGCCTGAAACTGCTAAATGACCACATTTTATATTGTAACTGCTTTTGCTCATCCCAGAGGTGAAAGAACAGATTCACTGATGTGGTTGTATAATGCCTGTCCTCAGGCTTATCTGTACTCACATTTATTTCATTAAGTTCTATTTAAGAATAACATACACTAAACACTGATGATATATGCAGCCAAATTGTATAGCATCCCCCTCCCAAGACTGCTCCCTACATCTATTACATCTTGTATGTAGCTTAACTTTTAAATATACCAAATACAGTTGCATTTCTTTTCCAAATGAATTGTTCTGGTATCTCAAATTACCGACTTTTGTATTTTCCCATCTTCTGTGTATACAAACAGGTCAGTCAATACCCAAATCAATTTCCGAAAAATAGTTTGCAAGTGAAACTAGTGTCACCTGAATTCTCCCAACCCATCTTTTCTAAAACCTTCTCCGATTTTAATACATAAAACATGAGAAAAAATATTTTCTGTAGCTTACCTGTGCATCAAATCAAATTAATAGGACCCAAAAAAACCCAAGCCTTTCAGAAAACAGGTGCAATACAAGAAAACTGTACTGCTTTGAGAAATCATGATAAAAATGCTAAATGATTTCCAGAACAGGACTCCTCAGTCCAGTACTCAGTGAAAGAGATCACGCCACTAAGTATGCCAGCCTCAACTGCTTAAGTAGCCTCCAACAACTTATGAAAATAGAGAGCAATTAAGGAGGGATTCCCCCCACATACCCCTCCCTAAAGTAAGTGACCTTAGAACTATAAAAACCACTGCAAAACCAACAACAAAAGTACCTCAATACAACTGTGTTCTTGGAAACTACTTCCTCTTTATGGGACTAGACTTCTACTAAATGGTGTCCTTCACTTTCAGGGTAGCTAGTTTTAAGTCCAAATATACATCTGGAAGTATAACAAGAAATGCTGCTAAGTAATGGCTGTTACCTTCCCTCTCCTTCTGGCAATTAGAAAATCAACTGTTTATATATTTTCTTTTATTGCTATATTCACAAATTTCTTAACAGGTACTTTTGCATGTAAGTCAGAACTGATTTTTATAGGATGGATTCCACCTTTAATGTTTGAAATCTCTTTTCCATCAGTTATTATATAGTATTACAAAACTGTAAATCAACAAAAAATTAACTCAAGTATGATAAGGGTCATCAAATAGATATCTTGAATTAATAGTGCAAACACTGCCAGATACTTTCTTTCCCAGTCTACTTACAAACACAACAAGCTTTTTCTTAATCAAAAACCTAAATTATACTGTACCACCTAGGCAAAACATAGGAGCTGATACTAGAGACAAATTAAAAGTGTACTTACATGTACAGCCAGAAACAAAGGTGGGCAGAAAATGGTATATATCATTTTTATCTCTCTAAACTAAATTCTGCAGATGTTTTTATTTTTTACATCCTCCAGAAACAGAAGTGTGATGCTCTGCCCACTTGGAAAGGCAGACATGGCTAGTGAAGATCCCTGCCTTCCCACCTCCTGCGTCCCTGCCAAGCCCCAAGTTGCCCAAACCAGCCATGCCTTCCCCCATAAAGACTCGCTTGGCAAACAGGTCAGTACCCCAAAAAAATCCACCTGTAAAAGCATGGTGCAGGGGCTGTGATAACGCCCTCGCCCAACTTCCCAGTTTGCACTGGATGGCAACGCCTTTCAGCACGATGTTCCACTTGAGCACCATGCTCAACTTCGGTACTTGAATTTGCAGCTATAGGGTATCAAACTGACTAATATATAAAAACGAAGGTATGGAAAAGAGGAGGAGAAAGGGAGGAAACCCTGAGAGACGGTTACTTCAGCTTCTGCCTTGAATCTTACCCATGCAGCCACAACTCTCACGCAAGATGCCAAAGCATGGGTTTTAACTGCAACATGAATGAGTATTTGAAAATTTATTTATGGGGAAAAAAATAATTAAAAACCCGATTTTTCATTGGCATTACATACTACCCAGTAACTGAAATTTCTTTATGTTACTGGTCATTATTCCCTGAATTAAAGAAACACTAAAGCAGTTATTTGTAAAATTCTTTCATAGAAAGTTTCATGCATCTCAACTCATGTACTCTCCTTCTAGAGTAAAATGCTTTAAACAGCACTACTTGCTTTATGCTTAAAAAAAAAATAATCACAGAAGCCACCAGAAAGAGCATAAGTACAGGACATTTTTTATGAAAATATTTTTGTTATAATCAGATTTTTAAAATAATGTTTTTCTTCTTTGAAAAGAAACCCATTATGATTAAAATTGAAACAAGGCACTTAGAGCTGAAAAAAATGTAACATTACTGTAGCCTATTAAGACAACTTCCATTTAACAGCTGAAACATTCAAGGAAAACAAGATTGAGGCTGATAAATTTAAGGAAGTCAAACAAACAAGCTAGAACTCCCAGTATAAACACTGAGAGCAAGAGCTTGTTCAAATACTGAATAATAACAGTCATCCCTGAAAGAGTTAGAAAACATATTTTTAAGTAATTTCTGTTTAGTGACTTATAAAACAAGTTAAGAAATCAGTTTCAACTGAGATGGGAATACGTTTTAGTTCCCTCCTCAAATATGAAGCTGAGTTTTACAGAAAAGTTCTACAAATTTTCAAAGAGAATGTAACTAGAAGTTCTCATTCAATTTACTAATCAAGTGGTTTGTGTTAGATGTAGCAGAAACAAGCAAGTTTATGGAACCCCATTTTTATTTACAGTTAACATTTATTCAACATTTTAGCAAATTTTTATTTAAGATAATTCAAATCATGATTACATTTTAATAACATTGCAATTCCATCTGCCTTCACACATACGCAGTTAAAAAAATGATCTTTTTCTGTTTGTCAAGTTATTAATCTTCTAATACTAAGGCTCTGAATTATATTGCATATTAATGCATACAGTTAATAAGTATGCCAAGTGTACACTATCTTTTTAAAAAAAATGTATTGAAAAAGAAGTAATTAACTTTTCAGGAAAAAAAATCTTAAGAAAACCATTAAACTATGTAAATTAAGCATTCATCCAATACAGAGATAAACACATAACTTCTTGACAGCTGGAATGTCCAGATCAGACATTCATTTAGCTCTGTGTTATTTATTATTTTTTTTTAATTATTTTTAAATTAACTTGTCTTTTCTTCTTTATTAAAAAGGAATTCACCAGACTGAAGTTTCTTCTGTTGCACAGAAAGAAAACCCACTGCACATTTTCAGTCTGCAACCTCCCACCTCTTCTTCATCTCCTCCACCTACACGTCCAGTTTCCAAGCGAACATTCAAAGGCTGAGATCCATATGGGATAGTCAGTATTTTAGAAGCAACATTTCCATCAATCGCACTCTTTAAAGGACACTGCTATAAATTCCAGAAATCTTTGGCTGCATTTGTGATACAGAACTGAAGTCTTATCTATTAATGATGGTTTATATCTTTTTTCAAGAAGCTCAATATATATATATAAAAAAAAAAGCCACACTAGAACAAATCAGAAAATGGAAACTCTCCTTTAAATGTCAAAGTGATATTCTGACATTTCGACAACCAGGCTGCTTTATCACCACGTTTTTCAACTACATGAAAAAGTAGTGTCAAAGTTTCCCATACATCAAACACTATTTGCTGTGGAGACTTCCACAAAGAAATCAACTAAAAAACTGTATTAAAAAGAACTACTTCATTAATTCTTGTAATTTAGGCATGTTTAACACAGTCTATCTGCCATCAGGAAAGGTACATTCAGATTCCTGTAACCAGATGATGAGTTTCCTGTACCTGGAGCTTTTTAGACCTCCAAAGGTGTCAAACATCTCATCTGAAGGCTTCCATCAACCACCTCGTGAATATTCTGACCCCAGTGAAGAATGAAGTAGATGAAGTCACCTCAATATATATATATATGCTCTCATGATTTTAAATGCTCTATAGAACAGGAAAACTGCTGTCTCGGTCTCAAGTGAAGGGCATATGAAATAAATAGGGTTTCTCAAGATCCATGGCTCCATTTTCTGTTTACAAATTTAAATTGAAGACAGCTTGCTTTAAACACACAGTCTTTGCTTTCAAATACAGATTTTTTTTAAAGATATTTCTGTCTCCTTTGTAATCTTATTAATTGTGCTGTCTTGATTTTGTAGGATGCTCCCGATAAGGAAAAATAACCATGACAACCTTAAACCAAAGGCAGCCCTATCATTCTAAGAACAGATTTATAAGTTATGGAGAGAAGGCACAGTAGCCCTGTAGGACTTCCCAGTGCTTTCTGTTCCCCTGTGGTAGAGAAGGAAAGCTACAGTGTTTTGCCTCTCCTTCACAAACACTAACAGAACACTGACAAAGAAATCCCTAATATGTATGAGGTGCTCCAGTCTACCCCAATACACGCTTCTGTCCCTCGGTAAGTATGCCACAGCTTATGTTTCCCATCCTCCTCCAGCATTTGATGGAAAGATGTTTTATATTTAGTTATTTCACGTTTATACATAGTCAATGAGGCGCACAGGACAGCTTGGAATATAAATCCAACTTGCTAACATGAACCCACTCAATTTTTAATTTTTTTAAGAAATAAGTAATACCACAAGTACCAAGTAGACTACCCTGAATGTAAGATGATGACCTTCCAATTTACAGACTTTTCCAGATAACTGAGATTCAATCATTCTATTTTGGATATGGGTAATTATAGTACTAAGTTGAATGTTTCGTTTCTTGTTTGCTCAAATTTGCTCTCAATTCTCTACATGAAAATGAAAGACTTAATAGGTGTTAGAAATCCAGATTGACGTTCAGCTCCTCAAGCCTAAACCTGATTAGATAAATTACAAAGCAGTGAGTGATTATACAGTCCCTCAACTCAAAGACACACATTAGAAGATGATGATGCAAATACTGCCTAAATCTCTTGGCAGCAAAACGCTCAAGACAGTCCCTCCTGCACGTAAGATGGTCAGCTACTTTTTCATGTTACTGTGTTTTGCTCCAGCTGGCCCATTCCAACACCAAACATGAGGTAAAGCCTTTGTAATTCTACTGTAAAGTCAGAATGACAATGCTACACAAGTATTTCCAAACACTAAATACCACGTTATGAGAAAATCCAAGGGGTGTGTTCCTTTTTTCCTTTGGAAATTGCAGAACTCCTTAGAAGCCTATCACAGATCTGCAATTTTATTCAAAGGTCCTTTTAGAAAAGGAAAGCAAAGTAAATACCACCTTTTCTTCCCCAACTTCCTCTCTGAATTGCAATGTCCACAGCTTCATTAATCAAGGGCCTTCAGGTTATTTGCAACTACAGACACAAAACCAGTCCTCCCCATCACGGAAGGGGAAATAACAGTGGAAAATGGCTCATTTACCAAAAAAGCCCCTCTCGTCTGAGGTTTGGCCCTCACAACCAAAATACGAAACTGCACCACTCACTAATACAATTTCTTCTGTAGACTAAAGCTCAATAATGAATTAGTAGAGTAATGCAGTAATAAATTTAGCTCCTGTTCTGGAGAACAGCTTCCAAGAATGAACAATTCAAAAAAATATCTTACAGGCCTGTAAACTGGCAGAGCCCATGTACAAGAACAACGGCGTTTTCACTACATCAAAAGACATTTTCCCTTTCTTTTTTCCTTTCACTTCCCATTTTCCTTCATTTACAAGGCCTTAAGAACTGCTAAGCAGGAACGATGGCAATGACCGTGTATAGCTTAGGTGGCCTACCGCCAAGGTCCTAAATCAATTTGCTGGTGCAAAACGCATCTACAAAGAGTCGCCTGGTAGAAACAGTGCCCCTGAACGTCCAACCTAGCCAACCTGACCATCCCTTCCCATGAAGAGGGGTGTCTGCCCAAATCTGTTTGCTGAGACCAGAAAAACCTACTCCTCCGTAAACAATCACGTTTACCACTGAAGTGACTCTCAAGGGAGGCCATCTCTGCCATGGGAACGCTCCTCCTTAAAAACAACGGAGGTGGGTATTTTCTCTCCCGCAGCAGGTTTATGCTGTCTGTCTCCACACTTTGCACACATCTCGGTTCCTGCTTTATGGACACGCTCCACAAAACATTTTTGATACCCGGAAAGGAAGGAAATCTCTTGTACCTTCTTAGACGAAACCCATTTTCTTTGTGGAGTGAACACTAATTTAGAAACTCTGTTTGCATGGTATGAAAACGTGCCACGGAATGGCCACTTGCTGTTCAAGTCTTCAAAAAACCTGAGAAACAAAAAGCAATGGAACCCAAGTGGGACCATGCAGAGAAAAAGAAACAGATAAATACTCCACAAGACCTTGGAAGACTACATGTTAAGACAGCCCAAGGCCTCAAAAAAAAAGGGAGATTCAGTAATATTAAAGTAATTATTTAGGGATGCATATTGGAGGAAGTACCCACATATAAATGAGAAGAATTCCCCAATGGTGCTAAGATGGTAGAAAGAGCAGAAAATAGCTTGTCCTCTGAGTCACTGGAATTCTTTGAAAAATAGTGTCCCAAGTGTCCATACACTAGTGCAACCACACACTAGTGATTTTTGCCAGCCATCTTGGTTTGGTCTTTAGAAGGCTGACCCCACTACACATGCCAGGCCTCAAAATCAGCTACTGTTGACTGTTTCTTCTCTGCTACCACCTTCACACACTAGGACGTGAAGCTAGAGGAGAGGACAGGACGCAGAACACACAGGGGCCATGTTTTCCTCAGGAACTGTGGTGACTGCATCCCTCCATAAGCACACACTTCTGAGAAGGGTGCAATATGGTGACCTGCACTGCAGCCTCAGTTCTGCTGCTTCAGCAGACTTTGGTTCTCCCAGGAACCTGAGGAAAAGGAAGACACAATGCAAGAAAGCCAGTACAAGACATTATTTGAAAAAAAAAAAAAACAACAAAAAACCCAAAACCAACCATGCTCTATTTTCACTGCCTCAGAAGAAGAGACAAAATTAGCAGATTGCTTAAAGGATTTTATTCTATGGAAAAAAAAAAAATGAAACATCAAAGGAGTCGAGGGTTCAGATACAAACTTTTAATGCTGAGAGAGCAAAAAGCTCTGACTCCACGGCTGGAACAAAGTGTAGGAAGAGCTACCAGCAATGAGGTGACTCTCTTTAATAGGGAACAATGAAACTACCCTGGGAGCTAATTTTTGGGATTCAAAAAACGTTTTATTCTATGGAAGTGTTAAAATATAACTCAATTTTGTGTTAAAATATAACATGCTCAGGTAGGGGCAAAGCCAAAGGTCCTGGAAGGTGACAGCTGTAGGAAGTAATACCACCAAAGATACCAGTACATGCAGCCATATTGAGTTAAAGCCATCCTTTTATCTTTTCAAAAAATGATTATGACTAAAATGAAAGCTCGTACTGCGATCTGTAAATGTCAAATTTCTTTAGGCTTTCACCCTTACAACATTTTGCTGCAACTATCATATTAGAAAAATCTACTGACAGGTAGAACACATCATGGTTTCTATTAAATGTTTACTTGAAACACTTGAAGCAGCAAATCTTTTAAAGAATCCATCCCAATAAACAATTCACGTACAACAAAGTTTCAGCAGGATATAATACATGCGATTGTAAACTAAAAAAGGAGCAAACCTCTCCCATCACTAGCTACCACTGGAGCTCAGGGCACTGCAACAAACTGCTTTTGGCTTTTCACCTCCCATCAGTTAAAGGGCCTGATGTGTACATCTGGCAAAGAAAGTTTTTATTCAAGCAGTAAAACAAGAACTACTTGTTCTCCAAAATATTTACCAACTTTCTTTGCGTTCAAGTCTTTTTGCCACATGTAACAAAAAAGCGTTAAGTTTGTGCTTTATTTTCTTGAGGTTTTTTTTTTGTTTTGGGGTTGTTTTGCATTAGTCTGCCCTGCAATTTTCAATTTTGCTTCCTTCTTAAGCACATGTTCATTTAGAAATTATAACACAGTATTTTTTAGAAAGTCGTTTTTTAGTTCCACAAAGCAGAGCCTTCAGTTCCTTTAATACTACTTTCACTGGACATAGTTGATATGCATAAAGTCATTTAAATTTTTACAGGCATACAATGGGTCCATAAGCATGAACTTGTGAGTTCCTTTTGCACTCTGGGTAACTATTTTAACATGCATAATAGTAACACTAATTCAAAATGAATATGTTCTTCTGCCATTGTGTATATATCTAATTGATAGTGAGACAGCAGACCCTACCATTTTAACAACATCTCCTTGTATTATTTTCATTATGCAAAGCTAAAGCTATTGAGTATGTTCTCTAGATCTTCAAAGATCATCAATGAACTGAAAATAGCCACTTAAGCTAAGTCAAGGTTTTGATGATGACCATGAGGCAGGTCTACTTCCAGAAAGTAGCAAAGCATTTGAATTCCTTATCAGACAAACCATCTGCTACCACCCCAGTGTCAGCTGCGCTGCCAGCTCCTAATTCTGCATGCTGTAGCTGGGAATGGAATAAACCTCTTCTCTGTATTTTGAAATCACTGTGTGCATTTCCCATTTCTACTTTCTCAGCATCTGATGACAGTAATCCATCCAGTCAGACTGATCTATTATTACTGTGATGACGGAAGAAACCCAATTGTTCCAGCATTATTATTTGTTTTTTAAACCAAACCACCAAAGACACCACACCTAAAAAGAGTTCCCATCAGCTTCCCTCACTACCACAAAACCATGTTCCTCAATCCCATCACTGGTGAAGAGTCACGCTGTTGCCACGCTGCCCCAGAAACAAACATACTTTGAGCAATGCAACTCAAAAACAGGATAAAGCACTGCAGCAAAAGTGCTTTGGCTGGACAAATTCAACCACGGAATAAGGTATTTTAACACACGGATTCTAGCAAACTGAGGAAGAATTTGTGCTGCATATAAAAGATTCAACTACTTCCTCTCTAAAAACAAACTTAAATTCCTATATATTGACTGCTTAAAAGTGCCAATACAGACAACTTATCCTCATCCAATCCTCCAAGAGACATGACAGATGTGCTACTACTTCATGTCCACATTTTCTGACAAGCTAAAAATCTTCAAAAATAACAAAGTGACACAGGAAAAATACTTTTATTTGTGTTGAATTTCTACAAGGGGATTTTACTGCTAACTTCAACTAGAAATGTTTGACTAAAAAGAATTCATACCATTCCTTCTTTGCAATCTTTATGTGTGATAAATTGACAAGGAGCTACACACCATAGAGAGGTCTGAAGACTAGTTCATTATATTTATTTTTTAAAATCAACTTTATTAAATGCCTGCTCTTGAGTGGAGAGACCAGCATTTCTTACAGGTCTGTGACAAGGAAGTCCAACAACATCAGGAACTCAAAGTTCTAAAGAGATTAAAATAACTTGTTTGTCTTATAACGCAGCTCTGCTTTATTAACACGAGCTCTACAAGGCTTAAGAGTCTGTGCTCTACAACAACGTACTTATTATACAATGACATCCTATTTATTTTCATTTCCACCATGTCTTCATTCTGTAGCAAGTTTTGTACCCACATAGTGTCCAGGAAATACTAAAATTGAAAATAACTAACAAAGAACTAATGGAAGTATTTTCAAATTAGTACTTGGTAATACTGCAGCTACCATGGCTAAGGCAGTTTGCTGATAAACAAACATAAACTGATCAAGCAAAGAGTAGAGAAGACTGAATTTATAGACAAGACTGTGCCAGAAATATGGTGTATATTTCACACGATTACACTTCTAAAAACTAGTGCTGAAGAACTGGGAAAAGTTCAGTGAAAAACCACAACAAATACAGTCACATTAAGTAACTTTTACCAGGGGAAGACTTTAGTAGTAATCAAACTTCAAAAAATATTTAGAAGCGATTTCATGATTATCGTAATACCAGCTTGTACAAAGAACAGCTATCCTGGAACAGAGAGCTCTTAAATCTACTAGATGTATCACATTAGAACTACCAAAACTGAGACACTAAAATATTTTTAAAGTAAAAATACTCAAAACAAAACAAAACATAAATAACACCATCAACTCACACACACCAGTGTTAAAGGCTGGTGACTTATTTGGAGTATGAGATTTCATGAACATGTTATGCAGAACTCTGACGGTAACAGTTTAGATTTGAGTTGAAATATTTGTATCTAAAAAGGAAATACACTAAACACCTTAAGCAACAGTGTTTTCCAATGTTAAAGAAAACACTGCAGTAAGAAATGACGTGTTCCTCATTTCTGCTTGTTACCGAGCAGTGACTGTGTAAAGAAAAAAATAAAAAGCTAACTTCCCCGCCAATTTCCAGAAAGGCACAGTGAAGGGGGTATTAAGTAGCTCTCAGATGGCAAAACCTGAAGTTATAAATGTGAAAAAAAAACCCAAACCCTTTCAGATAAATAATAAGCAGGGGAGAAGCGCAAAACTGTTGATTCCTGAAAGCGAGAGTATATACAGCAGTCAGGAACCGGGGCAGAGATCTACACAGCGAGGCAGGGAGGTACCATGGAGGCTGGTGAAGACAAGAAATACTCTTGGCCACTCACAACACTTCTTAAGTAACGCTCTAGGAGCAGTCACGCAAATAAGGACTGATTTCTGTACTTTACCCATCACTCGGCAATTCTTACTTTCCACACGAAACTCTGGCACACTAAGTAAATTCAAACTAAGAAGTTACTGAAATGTTTTGCTGAATTACAGAAGCTTAATAAAGGAGTCATTTGAAGAGTGTCTCATACGACTTGGACGTCTCTGTGAAATGTTATCAAGATTACTGTTATTTGCCATCATTGCCAACACTCATCCCTCGTGTTTCTCTTGCTCCTACGCATCTTGCAAACACATCTCTTGCATTCTTTGCGTTCAACCTCTCTTTCAATGCCTCTTAATAAACTTTCTTTTGCTGGGCATCTGTTCAAAAACCCACACCAAGAAGCCAGTGGAAATGTCTTCAAGGTTTCTTACAGGGTTGTTCACTAAAGGGAGCAAGACCAGACACTCCTAAGGGATCCCTATTATGCAGTGCTGGTTGTGAAGCAAGAGCAGTAACATTGAGAAAACCACGGATTCCCATGAAAATGGTACCCTGCTGCTGAATCACATGCCTCAGTCACCCGGGGCACGCCGCTGCCAGGAGAGCTGTGCTGTTGCCAGGAAAACGACTTGCAAAGGGATGGAAAAAATGCAGAAGTTTTAATTTTGCTTACACAAACAACTGACTTCTTAATTATTTTTGCTTCCTTCAGGTAAGGTTTCTGTTCAGCACGACAAGAGATGAGGCAGCGAGCGCGGAGATCGTCTTTGCTGCAGAAGGGGAAACCCGTGGAGCTGTGGTCAGAGGCAGCTCCGGGCGCGGGGGGTGGGTACTGGCAAACACCCACTCCATCCAAACGGGTGCAGGAATCCCTTCCAACCCCCAGCCAATGGGAAGAATTGCACTACAGAGAACTACAGTTTGGAGGATGCACGCTGGAGGTCTCTTGCTTAGCAAAGCTTAATCAAAATGTATAAAAAATACCCTCCCCGCAAAAGAAATACTGTACAAGGAAACTATTTTAAACTTCATGATAATGAATGAAGATGAAATTTTAATCACAGGCCTGGAAGCTGGCTTTTGCCTTAAGAATAGTAATAATTACCAGATTTCATTGAATATGAGCAAACAGAGGAGATTAATTTGAAATGGCTAAATTGGCATTAACTTTTTACTCACAGTACCACTCAGTTAAGACAAAAAAGGGAATGACAAGATGAATCATTTAAAATACTTAATAGGTGGCCTATACGCCACATTTCCATAATTAAAACTGGGCCATCATGGCTATGTATCCATTAAGAGTTCAGTCAAGAAAGAGATTTAAGAACACAGAAGTAATGTACATCAAACAGAAAAATGATACAAACAGACTGGCATCAATACAAAAATTACAAGTCTCGAAATGTCTCCAAGTCACTTAAGGAAAAGGTTTTGGAAAAATTCCCTGATGACAGGACTAACAGAAGATAGCTATATAGAAGTATAATGGAGTATGTCCTTAGAAGGGGAAAACCAAAGTGAATAGTGCAGAAAAGGTTATTGTTTTGTAAAAACATGTAGGATGATCCAAAAGTGTCTCTTCAGAAATTACTAAGGGTCATCTGAGATTTGAGGTGGGCTGTTTTTCAGTCCACCGGTGACTGATTTAATGTACGTATGCTAATCAAGCGTTAAGCAGCATTTTAACATGCATCTGGCACATTTAAAAGAGCTGGCTCTGAACACATTGTATTTGCTGCTGGTCCTTTTCAAAAAATGCTGAAATGAACGGAAATTCCAGAAGCCTTAAGGAATTGCTGAAAATAGGCTGATGTTCTAAACCTTCATGCTCCGTGTTTTAGGTACCCACACACCCATTAACCTTCCACCAACCACAAGCCAAACAACAGTAGAGCTGATGGGATTCTATTAATAAAGTATTCAAGGGCTGAGATTCAATTAATGATGGTCAACACAATTTCAGGAAAATTACTTTTCAGCATCAAACAGGCATGACTTCATTCTCTGATGAGATTAAAAGTTTTCCTGATAAAGGCAACTTTGTAAAGGCAATAAGTTTTCATGGTGTATTTGGCTTTTTACGTACAAGACACTGATGTATTAACTGGTGCCATAAACTTTCATTAGAACACAGACTACATGGATTAAGAACGATTTAGATGATGCACCTTCAACAGCCAACTATGGGGACTATTAATTAAATGGTAATAGCTCTTATGGGGTCTGCCATAATCTGAACTATGGCTGGCACTTTTCATATTTATTGAATATCTAGAAGGATTTATAAATCAACCACTGGTAATTACTGTGGATAAGCATAAGAGTGGCAGATAGCTATGGGCTATCACATAGACAACACACTACATCATTTGTGCGATCGCAATACTTTCAGATGAAATATGTCTGAACACAAGGAAATGTAATTTATTAAAGAAGAGATAGGGGAAAGTTTGCTGGAGCACAGCAAGTATGAAGGGCAGGTCCAGGTATGTCAGGTCTTTAAAGCCTGCCTGTCTTGTCACTGGAAGCAGCTAAGAGCCCGTTGTTTCTCTCCTGAGATTTCACAAGACTTATCATTCATTACTGAATGATTATTAAATGACAATTTTTTATTATTTTTATTTCCAGTTCAGCACCTGGTATGTTGGTAATAGCTCCGAGATCAAAGTTGGAAACAGATTCGGTTTAAGGATTAATACTCAATGACCACCATTCCCATCTGTGTGGGGTTAGCAGGTATTTTGATGTAAATTTTCTTGTGAACTTAGGAGAGGTATGTTCGATGAGACATTAGACATATGTCTATAAACAGAACTTCAGAACTTGTTTCACCGGGCACAGCAAAACTTTCCAAAGCTGTTTCACTAGATCAAGCATCAGCCTTTGTTTAAAAAAAAAAGAAAAAGGTGCATTCTTGATGGCCTCTGAGAACAAAAGACCCTCTAAAGAAGGACTCATGCTTTTCTTGTTCTGAACAGGAAATTACTGTACAGCAAGACAAACAAGACTTAAAGGCTATAGTTTAGTTGAGGACTCCGATTCAGGAAAGGTAAAAAGAAAATTGTACAGCTACAAGGTGGTTATGCCCAGGCATAAGTTTCATTATGCTGAGCAGTTCACTTAAACAAGAAACAAAAAAAGAATACTCGTAAGCACCAACTTTTTTGGGGGGTGTTAAGAACATCCTGAGCAAATTGGTGGGTCAGGTATGGCTCAGGCAGTTTCATACTGTCACAGGATGTATGAGCATAAAAGAGCACGAGAGGTGCTTTGCACTCTGTGTCGAGCAGGTACGTGTGGTCACTGAACAGAAAAAGCTGGGCTCCACCACATGATATTTTCTGCCTCAGCTTAACAAACGCCCAGAGAGAGCTATTAGAAAAAGTACAGGGGAACCACCAGATTGTAATAACGGTCCTTCAGAACTTCAAAACCCACGTAAATTCACGCGAAAGGCTGAGGTTTGGGAGGGTGCAACACTTGCAAAGGCTCAGCCATGAAACCACCAAACTTTGTCCTCACACCATTTCATCTGTCACCACCACAGTGAAGTGAAGCACCCTGCAGCACGCAGCTTTGTTAAGGTGAAGGAGGTAAACAGTCACATATGGTAGGACACATCTCTGTTCCTTCACTTAAGTACCTCATTTACCTCGAGTAAATACTGTCCATATTTTACACAAATACTTGTTATGTTCACAACAGAAATGCAATTCTTTTATAAAGAAACTTTTAGAGAAAATACGTCTATTTTAAACAACTAAATCCTTATAAAGGGAGCTTAAAGTCACAACTGGGATTTTTATTTTAACTAGTTAATTGATGTTGGAGCTTATTCTTTAAGCAAATCTTTGAAAAGGCATAATCACAATTTGCTGGCACTGTAAGAAGTATATTCCAAGAGTATCTGTAGAAATACGTGCACAACATTCACAATCTGAAGCCAGTCAACTCTACTAAACTTCTACCCATGGTTTTAAATATTGCCAGGCCAAACCTTGTGATAGCCTTGTTTGCCTGGTACCCGTCCTGTAGCCTCAATTACCATGTACTTTATGGCAGCTCAGCAACAGAGGACACTGTAATGAAGAAGTGACAAAGAAATCTAGCCTGTTAGATACAGCACTAGCACAGGACACCGGCGATAACCCTACACGAGCTACTGACGTGTTATTTCTAAGTGAACCTTTTTGCTTTCTACCAAATCCAATTCAAAATTTTCTGTTGAAGAGTCAGTATTTTCGACAGCAAACTGCAACAGAACAAGTTTTCCCTAATTTAGGCTTCATAAAACACAGGCAAAAAATCAAAACACAAGCAAAAAACAACCTCAAGACACCTCCAGGTGCATATCTGTTTCTGGTTTATTCATTACATACCCAAAATACCACTAGTAGGTTGGGGTTTTTTGCCTCTATATGCAAAATGATCACTTATTGCTGTTTAACCTTTTCTAGCCATACGCAAAGCCCTCTGCCATTTAGTGAAGTCAAAGATCATTGCAAAAACAAATTAAAAAAATCATGTCACCTGACTTCAAAATAGTTCTTCAAAATACACTCAATTTTTCTGAGGTGTATTATTTTGTATGTATGATACATGGTTGTGAAGAATTTATGTGCAAGTATAGAACAGAGTACATATTAAGGACTTTGAAGCGGAAGGAGCATCTTAGACCACAGAAAGTTAACCTCTGACATTGCACATAGCCTCACTGTACAATCCCATTCGTAAAGTGATTTAGCTTTGCTATGATAGCTCTGCTCAACAATCCAGTTTACATCCTGCTGGTTTTGAGTGAGAGGACTCAGCATAAGAGGAGAGGAATCAGCAATTGCTATTTCAATGAAAACACAGTTCTTTGGCCACTGAAAATACACCAGCTCTAACAAACTGGAACAAAAAAATCACATCTTATTCTCCTGGACGTGATGCAAGAAAACCTGTTACAGATTTTTCCACCTGATTCGCCCCCCACCCCCTGCTTGCTCTCTCCCTCCCTCCATCATCCACCATGTCACTTCAGACTAAGGAATTAGACAATCCAAACAAGCAGGTTAAAAAAAAAGTATTTACACACACATTACATTCTCAATCCGAAACCTATCAGATCTACTAAACTTCTTCCAAAATACAAAAGGACTTACCCAATGTGTCTTTTAGATTTTTAACCAGAGAACCTTTCTTCAAGCTGTTTTTTCGCTCCACATAATTTGATGGCACATATCCCGTTTTGTTGGCCGCGTTTCTTACCCTCCACCATGTCTTGGAATCATCTAATAGCCAAAGACGCTCATTTTTCTTGATGTCAAGTTCTTGGTCCTGCTGTGCAGTGTAATCCCACTTTGCAATAACAATAACTTCTTCTGTCATCTTTCATGGAGTCCTTCTGCAAGAAAATATTAAAAGATGATCATCAGTAAATTATATCATGTAATTCTTACTCAATTTTTTTTTTCTAATGTTTCCAAAATAAGCAAGAAAAGGGTAGGGAAGAATGAGAAAACCACACAGAAAATCACATAGATTGGAACTACTCTTCTAAAAATAAGGGAAGTCATTGATCTTTCTTGCTTTTTCTGACACTAAATTATGATGCTACCTTGTTAGTAAATGCATTAAAAAAATCATTTGTTTCCTCTGAATATATCTAAAGTATTACTCAGATATACATTAACAAATTTATAAAACCCATTCAGCTTTTGCATATAGCGGTACAAAACTACTCCACACCTGGCAATCAAAGTTCTGATCCGAGAAAAAATAACAGCATTCCGAAAATATATTCTCCTTCTGCCCTAGTTCCACTTACTAACACATTATTTATATGGAGGTTTTTGTATTTAAACAGTTATCTATCCTTTTTTTTTTTTTAAATTTTTTTTATTCAAAAATACTTCAAGAAGTAACGTAACTCAGCAGAGAAGTCTGCCATCAGTAAGTCCTTGTTCACAATGTTTCTTGCAGGCAGCACAGGACTGTGCTTTAGAAGAAAGCTTTCACGCCTGGGAAGATCCCAGCTCACCACAGCCCTGTACTGGGCATGAGTCAGTGGGATGAAGAGTACCCCACTGCGCTTTCCTCAATTGCATTTAATTTCTTCCCTACCTGAAACTTACCTAGAGTTCTGTTAAGACTGAATGAGTTATCTTTTTTTACTTATCTGTAACAAAACCGATCTTTTCCAAAGCTATTTGTCATCTGCATAAAGACAGTTACATTCCTCCACATTTCCCTGTCCAATCTAGTAATTACTGGGAATGATGTGAGGGAGCGTAACAGCGCACAAGGAAAAGTCCCATGCCAGTACCAGTCACATTCAAACCTGTTATAATGCCAACCAAAACATGTTGATTTTATCATCTAAATTCTGAAAAGTTACCTAAAATTTTCTAATCACTGCTGGGGGTTTTTGAAGCAGAGGAAAGTGAAGGAGGATGGGAGAGAGTGAGAGGTGAGAATATATTTGAAAAACCAATGTAGCAGATTTTTATTTTTGAAGTAAAAGCTGCGGATTCCCTTTGAAGCACAGAGTCCTGGAAACAAGTTCCAGAGTACTTTAAACTGTTAATGTCCAAGGATCTTTTTTAAACATAATTTGACTTTGTTGCCTAGTTCTTAGCAGTCCACAACCCTATGAACTCTGATATCTTAATAGCTTAGTGACAGAAAGGTAATTTAAAAAAAAAATCCCAAACCTCACTCAGGAATTCTGTTCGGCATGGAAGCTGTATCACCTATATTCAGAAAGGGCTCCTTCTGCAGTTTGTAAACACTCCCTTTAGCTACAGTACAAGCTGTGAAAACTACATGCTAGACAGCCCAGCAGCCTACCCTCTTTAAGAAAAATAAGTGTTTTCCTTATTTAACCTATCACCATAAGACACAATAGTGGACTCTGTAATAATATAATAGCCTCCTCTTACAGTTTTTGTTTCCAGGGGAGCATCATACAGGGTTGAGCTACGGTTGCTAAACAATTTGACAGCAAAGCTCTGGAAAGCACCAGCAACATCACCCCTCATAGCCAAGGTAGGATGACGTTTCTGAAAATCTGAAGGTGAAATCAACGGGCTTAAGTTCTCATTTTCCATTTAGAAAACGAAAAGGAACATTCAGCAATGAAAATAATATTGAAATGTGGGTTTGCATAGCTTAGAGTCCCAAGATGAATTCAGAAACAAGTTACAATGTTTTGAATAACTGAGAAGAAACACAACCCTTACAGTACAAACAGGCTGTGACTTATGCAGGTGGAATTGATGACTTCACAAGAGATAAGTCACTATACCCTTCAACAATTTTTTTTCCCCTCCATAGTCATGATATCGTCCCATCTGACAATGACATAGGAGAGCCTGAGCTTTGGACTGCAGTCTCCAATAAACTGCCCTGGTTTCTGACTCACATAAAATGGACAGAGAGCCTGCTGCAGGTCGATGTAGCCACAGGGGGACTGCAATCAAGCACATTCTAGAGGCCAGGGTTGTCAATATGATCTCTCTCTCTCCAGTTTTAGATCAGTTTATTTTATCTCAGCAATTGTAAAATAGTCAATTCTTAGTATTCCTGGGGACATGGAGCACTTGAAGAATGCAGCTAGCGGATGTTGCCACCAGACAGGCTCCACTTCTAAAAAAAGTTATTCTCACAACACAGGGCAAGTTAAAGTTATCTATCATTATTACAGTTTATTGTTAATATAAACACATTAGGTGTAATATTTGACTAGTGACTGAAAGCTATTAAATTCTTTCTATCTCTCTGAAGGGAAAAAAACCCCAACCCACCACACCAAAAAACCAGCCCCTATTGTAAGGGTCACCAAGTCTTTCCCCAAGGTGTCAGGCAAGGACAGGAGCACAGGAAGAGACCATATGTCTGGGCTGATGATGGCAACTATACAGTCCTTCAAAATTCACTCAGGACAGGGAGCCCCAAGCTACTCCATTCCTACAATTCCAGTTATTGGTGACGTGTGAAACTGCCCCTCTGCGTGAGAAATGATGTCATTTCAGCAGCAGACCCTTCACATGATGCAGTTTTGGCAGAAGTGTATCAGGAAGCCAAGTTTCTCAACTGGCACCCTCGCACAGAACCCATTTCAGTAAAATACTCCAGGTTTATGCTGAATGTTTAATAGCAACCCTATTCAAGTCCTATGGGATTTATAATGAGTCAAAAATGCATCATAAAGTTGCAGCTAAGTGTTTGTTCACTTAGAGCTGTATGCATATGTGTGGAAGAGTTTGGTTGTGCTGGGTTTTTTAGGGTTTAGGTGGTGCTTTTTTTGATTTTGTTTGTGTTTGGTTGGTCTTTTTAATGGGAGAACTAGTACTAAAATTCTTAAAATTAATTTTTTTCTGGTTACATCATTAGACTGGCTCCCATCAAGGGCAATAAGGTTCTTCCTGCGATATCTGCAGAGCTAAGATTTCTTTGTATGTGAATAAGGACACATTTGTTCCCCAGAAGGGGGGCTGTAGAATTAACAGTTTTGAAATGCTTCTGCAACACAACTGTGTGCCAAACAAAAGATTAGAAGAAAATGACATAACTGGATGTGAGGGAAAACATAAGGAAAAAAACAGTTATTCAACCTTCCAAAGCATCTGAGTCTCCCATAAAAGCCTGACGTGCACTCAAAGCCTGATATTTCTTAACTATACTGCTTATAGGCCACACAACAAACAAAAAAATACCAGAGTCCCCACAGACTCTAATTTTACCATGAGACTCCTTCACATCAAGAAAATGAAAATCCATTACTGCTTAGAGCATACAACCTTCTGGAAAGTTCCTCCTCAAAAAGCTCAACAGTCCTAGCACTGAAATTCAGAGCCTTTACCTCATACCCGATAAACACCCCCCACTTTTATTTTTTTTTAAGTGCCAGTGAAAAGCTTAGAAATACCTATGTAAAGAGCTGTAAATTCATAAAATGCAACACAGCCATTTCTCAGTACAAGACTGTTTCTCTTTAAAAAAAGTGTATGTATGGCCTTGGCTTTTAACTTACTGCATCAAGCAGTCATTTGCTTTACTTTTCAACTGCGGAGTTGTTTGGGGTTTTTTTAACAAACAACATACACAAATACAAAAAAATCCAAAGCCAAAGATATCACGCTAATCAAGCAAACAAAGCTCCACAACCCACATCTTCAAAACGTAATTCTTAAATTAACTATGTGACAGATACAGGTTTCCAGCCCCTTTTAAGTCAGCATTTCCTAGCAGTGGAAGAAAACTTATTTATTTTACCAACATTGTATTTGTTGAAATGTTACAACTAGTTAGATTTAGCTCAGGTACTTTCAGCCACTTTGTTTCTTCTCTCCAATTTAGGTTTGGTTAGGAGAGGAGTCCAGTCTTTAGTGGCAGCTGCCCTATTGCAGAAGCACACGGAATATGTTCCAACACAAAAAAAAACCACACTGGGGAGAGAGGGAAAAACTGAAAAACCTGCCAGGCCAGGAAGGTAGCGAATAAAAACCTGGCCAAGGTACAGTCAGTCCTGCTCAGACAGGTGAGAAACAGTAGCTAACCCTAAGGCAGAATAAAGGCAAACATGAGTAAAACATCTAACTAACACTGTAGATCCTGGATACACTTGATCAGAAGAAAGTCCAGAAAAAAAGGCTAAAAAAAAGAAAACAAAAAAAGGTTATGTCCAGTAAACTACCATTGATTCAAGGATTATCAATGGCAGAAAAAAAAAACTCCTGCAAAGTCAAACAACCAGCTATGCTGTTTTGAACCAATGCTTAAAGCTGCAACTTAAATGTAGAAGAACTTAAGAGAACTTGCTCTCACAAACTTGCCAATACGCTAGAGATTTTGCATGGGAAATTAGATATTATTTTACATATCAAACTATACATAATTGTTCTCATTCTCTTTTACCAGGCCCCGATTATTTTTCCTCCTACATGTTTTTCTCCCACAGCAATGAATAAGAAAGGATCTATTCCAGCATGCCACCTGAACTAGAATCTTCTCCTACGGACCGATATATAAGTTCACACTCCCTCTAGTTTAACATCCTGACCTACTGGGCAGAAAAGCAGCATCTCTTCTTGCCTTCAGGAGGAAGGCTCAGCGCACTGTCATAAATATGGTTAGTTAGGATACCGCAAACAGAAGGTATGGTTGATCTTTAAAGACACAGTAAGAAGCGAAGCAGTTGCTCTCCCAGTTCCCAATTTAATTTGAAAAGAAACGTGGCTGAAAAATGACTGACAGTAATGCTTGAGATTTAATCCCTCACCAAGGGAACAAGCAAAAAATTCTATTAATAGGAAGTGACAATTGATGTAACAGACTGTTCTGGAATTGGATGTCCTCCTAAGACACAGTGAAAGAAAGGTACTAAGTAGATACGGAGGTTTTTACATGACACTGATGTGCATAAAACACATAATTGCTATATGGTATTACATAAGACATAATTACTGTACAGTATTTAGCTAATTGTCTTGGGAGAATGAAAAGATAATTAATGACATATCACAGTTTCCTCTAAGATTTGAAGGCTGAAAAACCTCTCCTTCTCCTGCCCCCAAACTATGAAAATCAAAATGGGTTTTGAACCCTGAAGCACATGTTGCTGATGGGCCAGTTATCCCGTGTTCACTTCTTTCCTGTGGGGCCCACTTAATCTTTCATAAGCTATCGCAAAGAGGTAACATTAGGCCTTTTAATGTAACACAGTTGTGGAAAATTTAAGAAGAGTCTCTTTCTGTCAAGGCCAGTTTCACAGTAAGTGGATATGCTCAGTGTATTCTGTAATTAATAAAATAACTTGTATTAGATCACTTCATCTGCAGTACATGCCAAGTCTGAAGCTTTCTTATTTATGAAGATGCAATCTCCGACTAGCCTGCTTACTGTTTCAGGAGGTTTGAAGCTTTGTTTTCACTTACAGTTGTTTTCTTTGTGGTGTGTGTGGGTGTGTGGTTAGTTTTGGGTTTGGGTTTGTTTTTTTTGGTTTTTTTTTTAAATCAGCCTGGATGAATAGTTTTGACATACAGAAAGGTTTCAAAAACAGTGCATCGCTACATTTGAGATTGTTCCATTGGTGCCTTATTGATCCCTAAGAACCAAAACTCAAAGACACAACTCAGAAAGCATTAAAAAGAACAGAAATGTGAATTCAAATTAAAACTTCTGGTAAAAGAATATACCTTTTGAACACACTTTTAGCTATTCCCAGTAGAAAACAGAATTTTTGCATGTTTGAAAATACAGAAAAATATCATCTCCTTCATGCAAAGGCCAAAGTTAACCTAAATCAAGCAAAATATTTTATTTCTAATGATTGCTTCAAGAAAATCTCAAAATGCAGAAATATAAAAAAAAGTAAACAAGCTGACCCAAATTATGACAAATCATTGGCCTTTGGTAAAACTAGTAAAACCCTTTCCATGCTTTGCTACGTGGGTTATTTGCTGGTGCTCAAAGGAAGATGGATCACAGAAAGGCCACCCTGTCTAACTGCTTCTGCAGTTTAACACTTTAATACTGCTTATGATTTGTGTCAATCCACCCCAAGGGACACATTTCTTTGGAAAGAGGTCACTGCACCAAAAATTATTGTAAGAATACTTTCCCCCTCTTCTAAAGAAAGTTAACTAAATACCTGTAGTGACTAAACATTCATCGTCTGGCCGTGCAGTTTTGAGGTGTCAAACCGATACCTGAGCAGAAAAAAAACCCCACAAACCTGGGCTGCCTAAATTACTGACTGTTTTAACACAACCTTGACAATTAATTTGGGGTATTTCACTATTAGGTCTCATTAGGATGCATTGACTACTGAACTAAAAGTGATAGCTGAGTAAGTGCAAGTGATTATTATCTAATTTACTTTGATGTGCAAACTGAAGACACAGTCACAATCAATAGAAGCTGCTGTCGGGTACTTTAGGAGCCTCGGTTTTCCAAAGCTGAAAGCAAGGATGAGTAGGAACTGTAAAGAATAAATATGAAAAAGATGGAAATAAATGGATCCACTACAAAGGAGGAATGTTTTATTACTTTCCCAATCTACTCTCACAATTTAGCATTTATGAAAGAAGTATTCTACGGATAAAAGAATATCCTGTTTAAAAAGTGTGGTAAAAAGCTCTAAAGGTTTTCTGTGTCCCCTCTCCCAGGTCCTTTCTTTGAAAATGAAAAACTGATAGCAACAAGCTCAAGTCAGGAAATGCAAACTGAAGGTATCAAAAGAAGCGCAGCTCAGCTCATTAAGAACTATAAGAAGCCATTAAACTGCATCTGGAATAAATGAAATANAGCGCATACCAGCAGATTATGGATGTGCAATTAGTACTTACTAGAAGGGTTTTAAGGAAGATAGGCATGAACAAACTGGGTTTTTTTCTGTACATTTTTCACTTCATTTGAGCTCCTGATTTAGGCCTACCCCAGCTCACACAGATTAAGAGTCAGCTGCCAAGCAGACCCAGCTACAGGGGTGACTTCAAAGGCAGGCTCAGCAGGCACCATGAGCCCTTCTGGCAGGTCCCAAGGCATTTGTTCTTTAGGTGCAAAAGTGCTTGTTTTCCATATGAGTCACTTAGGAGGAAAAAAAGGCACGGTAATTATAGTTAAAACTGTGAGGGCGATACAGCCCGGTGGAACGGTTAATCACGGCGGAGGTGCTGCCCCTGCCACGGCCCACTTCTACCCGTGCCGCAAAAATACAAGCAGGCCGTGTGTCTTCCAATACAGCGAAGGAGCAGCCTTAATTAGCCTTATTTAACCAGTCATTCAGAACTGTACCAGCTTCATCTGGAAGCCGCTCAA
>VXBJ01000881.1:535307-547588 GCA_013400055.1 Nycticryphes semicollaris | reverse complement strand
AGTACAGAATTAGAACATTAAATTTCCTGCATGTGATGTAAGAAAAAAAATAATACTTATTTCTATACCATAGGATCATTTTACAGTGACAACCATTTTCTTCTCTTTCATTAACTAGGGTATAAAAATAATAAGAAAAATTAAACACTTTAAATCTTCAAATGCATCCCAAAATTGTAGAACCTTCCACAAAGCTTTTACAGTTTTAGCATCAATTCTGAGGAAAATCTGGAGCAATGAAGTAGTTCTGGAGAGCTACAGTTGNTGTTTTCCATATGAGTCACTTAGGAGGAAAAAAAGGCACGGTAATTATAGTTAAAACTGTGAGGGCGATACAGCCCGGTGGAACGGTTAATCACGGCGGAGGTGCTGCCCCTGCCACGGCCCACTTCTACCCGTGCCGCAAAAATACAAGCAGGCCGTGTGTCTTCCAATACAGCGAAGGAGCAGCCTTAATTAGCCTTATTTAACCAGTCATTCAGAACTGTACCAGCTTCATCTGGAAGCCGCTCAACGGCCATTGTTTCGGGGCACAATGCTGCCAGGTTTGGGGTTTTGGTTCTTCAACCGGATGCCCCCTGACAGCCTCTAAGCAACGTTTGCTGCTTCTCTCGGCCCCACAACGTATCTGACAGCCTGATCTCTTAATACCACCGCAGCTACACTCCGGCGCCTTGTATCTCACTTTGCAGAACAACTGCAAACAGGAAACCTCAAGACTACTTTAGTGGTAACGAATTTCTGCGGAGCTCCAATACAGCACAAAAGTTAAGCTTGTTTTATTTTTTGGGTTGTTGGGGTTTGGTTTTTTTGTCCTGTAAATGGCTTAGAAGTCTTTTCAAAAGACACACAAAGAAACAGTGGAGAATACAGACGAGAAACACCCAGAAATACATCCTTCCTGCTAAGAAGTCAGTACAGCGCTTTACCGTTCAACAAAGAAGAAATTGCACTTTATATATGTTTATATAATAACGTATAAAAGGATGTTTGAAAAAAAATTTCCCACACAATGTTTTCATGAAGCCTATCACACAAATCAGCTTGCCCAGATGAAATAAGCAGGAACTCCTGCAAAGGATCTTTTTAAAATGTAAACTCGCCCTTTAAGGAGAGGGAATTACAAAGCCTGCATCTCCTTGGTGAGACCCACACGTTTTGCCTGCAGCCCAGAGTCTTGGCGATGGCCATCCCCGATGGCTGTAAGGTGATGGCAAAGCCCTTTCTGGCTCTTCAAGCCCACTCCAGCAGGAAGCTGTAGCACCAGTATGTACCAGGCAAGAACGGCGGGGAAGCCCTGAAAGGCAGAGACTGCCAAAGCGCAAACACAGCGAGGGCGATCCCCCAGCTCACATCTTCTCCCCCTTCTTGTAAGCCAAGGTCACCTCATAGTCGCAGCTGCCTGTTATTCAGGCTAATGCAGTTTCGTAAGTTGAGGCATATAGTCTCAGAAAAAGTAGGAGTGGTAAGAAAAGGACACAATGCTGTCAGAACACTAACACTCTGGACAATATTATTAGATAAAAATAAAACTGCTAACATTTTTTTGAGAAAGTAACAACTTTAGCCTGTCTACCTCTTTCTAGAGGTAGAAAGAGAAAGCCATCAGGGCTGTTACAAGGGAGGCTGCTGCAGCACTAAAAGAACACAAATCTGAGTTCTGGCCTTCTATTAATTCATGCGATACAACCCTAATTTCATACGATGCTCGCTCTGTTTCACACTGTGACCTTCGTATGAGCTAACCTTCCTAATTCCATATTTTTTAATTTCATTAGTAATATTGCTATGCCACAAAATTTCCTCGTCTGAGGCAGTTCAAGATACAAATGCTTAATCAATGTGACAGTTTTTAAAACATAAAATACTAAGTACTACCCTAGTTATGTGATAAGCACTCTGCTGTTTCAAGAAAGCTAAATTTTTAAAAATCTTTTGATGTCTCACTTAAAAAGAAAAGGACATTTCTATAGCCCTTCTGGAACAGCATGCCTATGACAAAGTAGGCAGTGTTCCTTTTTTTTGCTTCTGACAGATTATTTAAATTTAAAAATGTGTTTGAAAGGAGAAAAAACTGGTATTCTACAGGAACGAGTTGGTATTATAGTACGGTATGTTAAAGTTTTGCAATACTAGTTAGGAGTCTTGTAACTTACCTATGCTTAAAAGATAGAAAATGATAATAATACAAGTTACACAGAAAATATTGTAATAGATCTTTAGCTAAGCTGAAATTGAGTATGGTCACCAACACACAGGGCAAAGGGCTTGCAATAAAAACCTGGCTCAAATCTTTCCATAAACATGAAATGACTATTAAATTGAAATTGACTAAGGACAAAATGGAATAAAAAAACCCCAAACAAACATATTTCAGCTTGTTTGGGGTGGGGTAAGCAGGGAGAGAGAGGGGGGAAGAGTTTAAGAAATTCATATTTTTATTTCATTTGGAAAGCAGGACAAAGATTTACAGACATTACTGGCAACTTTCTAGAGACCAGGCAAAAACTGCTGAGAGCGAGGATTTTTGTAGTTAGATAATTTTTTTAGTGCTTCAGCCAACCCAGATGGTATTTTTGGAAGAAGGTATTTCCCCGTATCTTAAAGACTATACAAATTTGCATCTTTTCATGCCCTCTTATTACATACTTATCAGAAAACATAAGGAGTGTGAATTACTAAGATCTCATTGCTGGGTTTAGTCTGTCGAAAGAAGGGGAAAATAAAAAAGTCTGAACATAAGGCAACTCCAACCAGAGATAGCTGGCTAAAATCCCTTCCTACCAACCTCTTCCTCCAGCCTTTAGCCCCCACACGCTTGTGCCATCTGTCCTCAACCTGCCTTTCCTGCAAGCTCCATCAGCAGACAGGCTCGTGTTCTGACTCCATCAGCAGACTACGTAGACGCAACTACTGCAGATGGCCTGTGTTTCTTGGGTGCAGAGTAAACACTACAGAACCCCAAACGCTGCCTCACAGTTAAATAAATACAGTGAGAGAGTCAGCGAAGATCATCGGCTCACCTTTTCCTGAATTCTTTTAAAAGCAGTTTCAGAAAAGCCACACAGCTAATAAACAGCTCAACTGTGCTAAAGGAAACTTCTGGAAAAAGAGACCTATCTTGCCTTCAAAAGAGCCTCAGTGATTAACAGCCACATCTCCACATTGGTTTACCTGTGTTTCTATTAAGTCAGAGACAGGGATAAGCTTAATGTTTGTTGATGTTGCTCTGGACTGTTCTCTCTCCTTCCTCCCAGCAGACAACATTTAAGCTTACCTATACATTGGGAAATACATGGGGGAAAACAAACAAACAAAAACTACTGAGTTAGAAGGAGGGGAAGGTCCAGGAAAAACACAACATACATTAGGCATCTAGACAAGATAAAATTACAAATCGCTTTACTTTGACCAGCCTCTCCACAGTTCCCTTACAAAAAGGGGGCAGGAGGAAGCCAAGTACATGAGAACACAGGAAAAAAAAAAAACCTGAGAGGACATTTAGGTAATTTTATCTATATGACAGACTGACGAAACATGCTCTGCGGAAGAACAAATTAAGTGTATCGCTGTTCGTGCACTTTCATCTTCACCATCAATAAACCTTCCTTCTCGCCTTGAAATTAAAACACCCAGCCACTCAGAATAAGGGGAACACCATGAAATTTTATAAAGGACACATCCTTGAATTTCTTTCAAGATTAAAAAAAAAAAAAAAAAAAAAGGCAAAAAAAGGCTCAAACATTCAATGGTCTGCAGGAATTACACTTCAATAGAAGCGTTAGTGCATTTATGTATTGTATAAACAAAGAACAGACCTCACACATAAGAAGTTTAACCTTGATCTCGCACGGAAGGACAAAGCTCAGAATCACTGTGGATTGCTACGTTTTACTGCTAATCCCTTGAAACACTGTTACCTACTTTTCAAGAGATTTCACTTTAAACTGTCTATAAAATGCTGAAAATAAAATTGAACTGCTGACCTTCTGTTCCCCAATAGAAATATCATATATTCACTTTTTAACTAGAAAGAGGAAGAGATGTTTGTTCAGTTCAAAAACGCATTTATTCCCAACCAAAGCTGTTAAAGGAAAAAAGAGTACATTGTCCATTTCTAGACAATGTTCACTTTATAGTCTTAAGCAATTTATCAATTGCCTTACAAAAAACCCCATTCAGTCTACCTCATGACAGTAGGAAAATGTGAAAAATATGTATATTAAAACAATTTTTAAAATACTTAGTGTGCTGTGAGCGCCCTGTTCAGACTGTGTTTCTGAGAACTTTCTAGTTTACTGTCACTACAAATACTGAAAAAATTTTCATACTTCTGGATTTTTTTTTTTTTACCAGGTCACCTGGACCAAAATTTTGATTCAATATAAAAAAGGTGCATGTGGCAGTGAAAAAAAAAAAAAAAAACAAAACAAAACAAAACAAAAATTAAGATACTTCTCAGTTTAACTCTCAAGGCAAAGTTCCACAGATTTTTACCTGAATTGGCAGTTACTGAACACCTATTCCTCCTATCTAGCAGAGTTTCTCGGGCAAAAAGCTACTTTCTAGAAGCAGTGTCTTTGAATATTACAGGTAAAAGTAATCACCGGATGCAAGATATCCTTCTTGATTCTGTGCTTATGTACGTAACTAAGGAGGCAGCTTGAAAGATACTGTGCTGGATTTCATTAAGAAACAGCTAACACCATTAAATTTATTCCTGCATGAATCTGTAGATCTTCCTCAAGAAGGCTGGACCACAAGACAGTTACTTGCAAAGCCATTCTTTTAACTTCCTCAGCAGACACGTACCAAGAGAAAGCACAATTTAAACAGAGAGACACTCCTGGATCTCGTATGAGCCGCGAGCGAACGCTGCAGCTTTACCCATCTTGTGTCAGTCTGACTGACTGCTGTGCTAACGCTACACAAGCAGGAAAGCATCAGCCCATGCAAAAAGGGCCACCCCAGGCTCCTCCTGAAGTTATCTGTCCTCCTTCCATCCACCAGCTCTTCACAGTCAAGACAGGCATCCTCCCTTACAACTCCCAAAACACAAGTGCAGAGGAAACTCTATCCCTCAAGCTTTTCAAAATAAGACAAGTTTCAAACCAACCTGTCTTATATGCTTTAACTTCATGCTAAATTCTCAGTCTGGAATGCTAACAGCATTCATTCATTTCAATCAAGTTATTTCTTACGTAGCCCAGCACTTGTGAGTGGCTCTGCCAGACGATTAAAGCAGCAAGCTGTTATTAATTCTTCAGTCGAAAGGGAGGGACACAAAACAGGGAGAGAAACACCATTCACCGAAGGGGGGGAAAAAAAAAACAGGATGAAAGGGGATTTACTGAAACCCTTCTGCCAGGTGTGTTCCAGAGAACACAAGCTGCTGTAAGCACATTAGGAAGATGCTCCCTATTCTGAACTCTTATCTTGCAGTTCAGGGGTCAGCTGCTTTAACACAGCTTACACAGACAACCTAAAAAGTTGTTCCACTACTCCTCCCCCAACATGATTTTCCACTGCATCAGAACTGCCACCTAAAAAGATAATCTTCTGAAAGCAAACTTTTACCAGGTAAAAACTAACAATATCTTGCTTTTTCTCACAGAAGCAGTTACCCAGAACCAAAATTGCCTGGTGACACCCGAGTCTTGTCCTTTTTTTATTCCCACTCTCAGCTCCAGTGCTTGAACAAAACTTAATCTTTCCAAACTCCTCTAAATCTCGTTGTACTGTTTTATTTTCTGCCAGAAATGTCTCACTTTTCTGAATAAAGTCTCCCTGCAATAAGTAAATTGGTTCAAAACTAAACACGTGGCTTTGGCTGCTACATGACATTCCCTTTCACCCACCAACGTTGTGTACTCTTACACTGATGAGACATTCTATTCTCACACGCTCACAGACACATTTTCTTCCTCATTCCCACCAGGTAACAATAAAATGCATCAACGAATGTGAAAGGGAATAATAGTAGCCAAGTAATTTCCAAAGATGGAAACACACTGTGGGTATTAATATCTGTATTAGGGTCAACATTAAATAAAGGAAAAATAGGTTCAAAACCACAGATCTAAAATTTGGAATTTACCCACAGTACCCACTTGTAGATCAACACAAATTTTAAAATTTATGTTGCTACTGAGTTTCAGTGAAAGTTGACTCTGCCATCATCATTTCATATACAAGCCGGGTCGAGAACCACATAAAATATTTAGTACTTGACAGTTTCTTGTAGTACCTTAGTACTAGTAGTACTGTAGTAAAAACTCAAGAGTAACACACCACAACCATGTTTTAAGCAATATTACAACAGAAGCAGACGATATCTTCATTATCTAAATTAGATCTTCAAGTAGCAAATTTAGTAACACTATGGGCATCAGGCCTCAACAAAAAAAGCTTTCGAAAGAAAACTCATAAACATTGAGAGTTGTGGAGCAGTGTATGAAAGGAGTGGCACGTTACAATCTCTTGGCACATCAAAAATAGGAGCAATAAATAACAATTCAGAACTTACCTCAAGGTGGAAAAGAGAATAGGGAGAAGCAGGAAGATGTATGCATCCCTTTCTCGCCCTGGACCTCTGGGAGAACTTACAGAAGAGATGTCCCTTTTCCTTTCCTGCATCACAGAACCTCTGAATGCTTCAAGTCACTAATCCCAAGCATTTTTATTTTATTTGTTCTTAAGTTCTTTGCTGAAAATTAAGGCCTGAGGTACAGATCTTGGACTGAAATGCTCTTTGATGCCTTGTTTCTGCTCCTCTAAACTTCAGACCTGAAACCTAATGAAACATTGAGGAACCTAATGAAATTCAACAAGGACAAGTGTTCTGTACCTAGGGAGGAATAAACCCATGCACCCGGTACAGGTTAGGGGCTGACCTGCTGAAAAGCAGGTCTGTAGAGAGACCAGGGAGTCCTGGTGGCCAGCAAGTTGACCGTGAGGCAGCAGTGTGCCCTGGTGGCTGAGAAGGCCAATGGTCTCCTGGAGTATATTAAAAAGAGCACGGCCAGCAGGTGGAGAGAGATCATCCTCCCCCTCTACTCTGTGCTGGTGGGGCCACATCTGCAGTACTGTGTCCAGTTCTGGGCACCCCAGTTCAGAAAGACAAGAAACTGCTGGAGAGAGCTACAAAAATGATCAAGAGACTGAAGCATTTCTCTTATGAGAAGAGGCTGAGACACCTGGGTCTGTTTAGCCTGGAGAAGACTGAGAGGGGATCTCATCAGTGCTTAAAAATATCTAAAAGGTGGGTGTCAAGAGGATGGGGCCAGACTCCTCTCCGTGGTGCCTGGTGACAGGACAAGGGGCAGTGGGTAGAAGCTGTAACACAGGAAATTCCAAAACAACATGAGGAAGAACTTCTTTATTTTGAGGGTGACAGAGCATTGAAACAGGCTGTCCAGAGAGGTGATGGAGTCTCCATCTCTGGAGACACTCAAAACCCCACCTGGATGCATTCCTGTCCAACCTGTTCTAGGCAAACCTGTTTTGGCAGGGGGGTTGGACTAGATGATCTCTTCTGATCCCTACCATTCTGTGATGCTGTGTGATTCTGTGAAACCAAGCTTCAGTTCCAAGAAGGCAAGCAGTACTGTACAACTGCATTACATGCTGCCTCTGGTTTTGTTACTCTTATTTTTAATGATTCTACAGAATCCATCAGGGTACTGGTTCAGGGTGTAGAGATGCCCAGCCACTTCTTACAGGCCAGAGTCTGACTAGTCTGACTGAAGTCTGACTAGTGGCCTGCCTTGTACCATCATTTTCCTTGGCTTCTCCTGAACTGCAGCCAGGGAGCAGGTCACAGCAACCTACTGATCTCTCTGCCACCACCTTCTTTCCTGCAGAATACACAGCGGCAGCTGCTCCTCATAAACTCAGCATATATATGGGACACTCCCATTTGGGCCACCAGTTACTTGGTTACAGCTCACGGCTCAAGTCATGCTGAAATTTCAGCAACTTACTGTATTCAAGAAGTATGTTACAGCAGCCGTGCCCGAAGCACAGCTCAACAGTTGAGAATGCAAGATTCCACTATTCTTCTGACGAAAAATTCAATTTCTAAAGAGCACAACTGTCAAAACCTGGCTTACCAGCTAGCTTCAAAACCAGTTTTATGAACTTATACACACACACACACGGTTTGCAGTTCTAGTCAAAATGTTAAAGTAAACCAAAGGATGTCACACCCTTTTCTTTTGAGATAAATGCTTTAACTTAATGCTCACCCTGATCATCATCATCATCATCATAAACCAGCATTCTCACTAGCAATAATGGAGCAGACCTTTCCAGATCCTATACAATTCCAGAGCTGGTAGAAGATGCCATTCAGTAATCTCAAGGGAGTACTAAGAATGGAAAACTAATACTGTTTAATCTTGAAAGACAAGAGATCAAATATGAAGAGAGGTCTAATGCTCATTCAACAGCATATTTTTGGGCTGGTATGTGATAACTTGAGAACTAATGGTATGAGACAGCCCAGCTTATCAGGGAATGGCCTAAACCAAGAAAGAAAAAAAAAAAACCTACTGATTTTGGTGCAAGATAGAGAATTCAAATCAGCCTCTTGGGAAAATCCAGATCCCCCAAACTGCCTGCTGCTTCAGGCAAAGGATCTTTTTAACATTATCTGCAATAGGTTGCTTGCATCAGAGCACACTCTTAACTTGCATATAGGAACACGTCAGTTAAGATGTCAGTATTTCACATTAAAAAAAAAAATAACCAGGCTAGAGGTAAATTTTATAGGACAGCAGGAAAAGGTGGAACAAGTCGTCAGAGGGAAAAGAAGTGTTAAAATTAAATGCAAGTACTCAGACTAGTGAGGAAAAAACTCGGGTGAGTAGCAATGACAGCAGCAAGGGATTTGCTGGAAGGATTGCACATACAGCTGCCAAATCAAAAAGCCAGAGTAGGTTCATTTAAAAGAACGGGAAGAAGGAAAAGGGTGACAGAGCAGGTAGAAAATAAGCTGCTCAGAGGGTCTATTATGGGGAACAACTAAGAGCAGCTGGCACAGACAACAGTCTACAAAATAAGAAGGGAGAAGATAAGAAGCTGCAGGGGATCCCTGAAACAAAAGGGTGTGAAGAGAGAGCACAAAGGAAAGCGGGAGTTAAACCCAGGAGACTGCAAGGAGCCTGTGATGTCTTAAAATGAGACTCTCAAACTTCAAATCAGGGAAAGAAAAATAGATGGTAAATGGTTTGTGTCTGTATGCGTGGTATCCTATGCCTTGCATTACTACTGGCTTAAAAAGATAACACAACAAGCTCATTTTCTCAGTCCTCTCTGCTTAGTACAATTTGAGCTTTGTTACTACAGTGCAAACAGTAATTGTAATCCAAGATTAATTAACCACGTTATTAGAAACAGAATTCCACAGCAAATATACCACACTAACTTTTAGATATTTTTCTGTTCTGTGAAACCCACCAATTTCAGCAGTTATCCAGAGTGCCTCTGGGTAATGCACATAAAACCATTTGCCAGACATAAAATGAGATTAACTATGTGTACAGTCCCTTCCCATTTATTAAAAGACAGTATTTCAGCAAACTGAACTGATGTTTAATATCATAATGCATTTGATGTAACACCATTTGAATATCATGTTCACCACCTGAATATGTTATATGGAACATGTTAAGAGCACTACTGAAAATACATGTTTACACGTTTTGCTGTATTTCTACCACACGCCAATTCCAACATAAATGAATCATTTAAAGTTCCCTCAAAGCCTCCACACCAGAAGAACTACCTTCCAGCCACTCTCAAATGGAGAAACAGGCCTTCAACTACTTTTGTAAGTGCCCTACACCAACACTGGCTGCACGACCGCTTCTCCAGAGCGCAAACTTGACCACCAAGCCCCACAGAGCTACCCCACAGGCACGGCACCCCTCAGAGACCTGAGGGGATGGCATCTCCAGGAGACACCTGCACGCAGGAGGTGGAAACAGCTCCTTTATTGGGCAGTTAGACCTTGGAGTCAGCCTCAGCTGCTTATCTGCTTCCTCCTTCAGGAGGGTTTGGGATTGCTGACCCATCCCTGTGTTGATAGAGCCCTATGGTACTGCACAGGGCTGGCACAAGGGCTGCTCCCACGCTCAAGATGACTTTCCCCAACCTATGCCTTTATGAGCAACACTCAGCTAAATGACAAACACTTTCAGCATGTCAGGATACCCTCCCTGTGATGTACCTTAAGTGCATAAAGCTTACGTTGAAGAGCTTCTCAAGATCCTATTCTAAGCCACGTTAGCTGTCCCTCACAAGTGCAGCCTATATTCAAATCTTTTAATTGAAACTGGTATAACACAGGGATATGTTTATTTAGCAACCACAGAAATAGGGGCTCAATAACCAGTTCTACCAGTGGCATTCCTCCGAACGCTGGTCAGAGCAGTAAGGTGGGTCACCGCGTGTTTTGTGCTCAGTTCACAAATATACTCAGGCAACAAGCTTAACCTTAGCTTACTCACATATATCTGTTTCATATCTATAGCTTAACTCATAGCTATATTAATGAGCAACACAGTAGATTCTTTTCTGCAGGCACAGCTTTCTTGGGGCTCAGAAAAACTGACATGCTGGATGAGAAGATAGTCAAAGTCCACACTGGCTATCAATCCACAAACCAACTTTCATGAGGAAAAATGTGGTTATTGTTTTGTTTTTACTGAACTGAATGTTCGTGTATTGAGGAGAGCCGTACAGCGTTCTCTGATGAGGAACCCGTATGGATTGCAGTTAAAGTACATTGCAAAGGCCATTTATGGGCCATAACAGGTTCTGTTGACATCTACAAACCTAGGCTGCATCTAAAGCTACCAAAGCTGGAAAAACATTAGAAATAAGTGAGATTCTTAATAACTTATTTTGATATTATTAGTAAAAAAAAGCATACCTGTACTTGCATGCAAAGAACTACAATTACTACAAAGAGAAACAGAAAAAATCTAGTAAAAAAAAAAATCTTTAAAAGCAAGTACTAAAATTGCATTAATTCAGGGAAGATGAATTTATTTGGGGGGTATATCTGTGGTTATAGGGGTGTAGGAGTGGGATCAAAGTGTTCTTCCCTACTGTCCACCATTACAGGTTAGAAAGTATTATTTCATTAGCAAAACATAATAGGCAGTATTCTATAAATTCATTTATTATACTAAATGTAAATATATTCAAGTAATGCCAAAGTTGCATTCAAAGGCCTAAACCCAATACTTTAGGCACCTGGGATAATTGACGTAATTCCAGAAAACTTTTCCTTTTTTTTTTTCAGGGAAAGGAATCCAGGCATCCACTCAGTACGTGCCTTGCATTCTCTTAGCTACTGTCAGAATCAAACCTTCCCATAACTCATACAAAACACCAAGAACAGGCATTGTTTTCCTCAGGTTTAAACTCCTCAAAAATCAACTCCTACAAACATGCTGATCCACAATAAAATACCACGAAATGCCGGTATTTGATCTACCACAGACAGCTCCATCACGTTGCCTGTGGTGCTTGTACCTCTTTAAACGAGGAGAAGGATCAGTCCTTCAGAAGCTGCGAGCAGGTCCCCAGTCTCATAATACAAGGAGCACATTCGTGTTCTGGGTGCCTTTACAGACTGGGCTTTCCACCAAATGTTGTGGTAGTGGAGCCACTGCCACCCAATCAGTTTAGCAAATTTGCTGAGTACTAAGAAACTGATAACTTGGCTTGTACTTGTTTGCATCTGATCTCATCAAACACACTCCCCCCTGTGTACAGAGGTATCCCTGAGAATCGAGCAGTACATTCCAGAAAGGGGTATCAAGCCTCAAAAAATTATACTATTAAAGAACATTTCCCAGAAGATTTTAGCTAAGCATTATCGCTGAAACACACACAAAACAAAAGAACTGCTAGAGGCACATACTAATACTGCAATCACTTTTCAAAATACTCTATTGTGAAAATACACGATGCAATTTATTTTTGATTCCAAGACTGTAAGTGAAAGAGGAACAAGTTATAAAATACAGACTACCACTACATGCAATATGATGTTTGAAAAGAGTATAAATGCTTTTCGGATAGTTTCAGATTTGCAATAACTGAACAATTGCAATAAAGTGCCAAAACATAAGACTTCATCTGTAATTCATACTAATCCAATTGCAGAGATGACAGAATTTTTCTTTAAATACACAATGCCTTTCCATACAGTTCTCTTCCTTAGAAAAAAAAACAAAAACAAAAAACAAAACACTGCCAAAAAAAAA
>VXBJ01000881.1:501785-535253 GCA_013400055.1 Nycticryphes semicollaris | reverse complement strand
AAAAAAAAAAAAAAAAAAAAGGAAACAACTGAAAAAAGCCAGCTTGCCCAGCTAGATAAAAGACAAGCCGGCAGATCTTGACAACCACATATTAATTACACTGTATTTCTGACTCAACAAGATCCTGTAAGGACACCGATCCACGCTTCGGTGAAGTTTAAGAGCATTTTGAGTGTTGTTTGTGAATATTTACTCTTTTGCCAACTGTATTTCCTTTTCAAAGTGCAAAAGTTATACTATGTTTGGATTCAACAAAGCATTTTAAGTGTAAGCTGTACTGGGCCTACACCTATGCATTCGTTTCCTTTCAGGAAATGCTCCACATTTTGCAGAAATATCTTTACCTAGTTGAATGCAGTCCATCAGAAATATGCACAGAAAGGATGGAAAAAGACAAAATATCAATATAGAAGTCAGATTTAATTTTGTTACTGAAATTAAGTGTTGTCTAATGGGACAGAGCAAGTATTTTGGGCACACATACATTCAGGAAGAAGAGGAGGAGGGAAAAAAAAAATCCACAAAAAAAATAATCCCAGAGACACACATACGCCTCTACACCCTCTGCCAACTGAGATGGTCCAAGTAGTTCTTCCCTCTCCTCCTTTCTGTGAGCCAGTATCTATTCATTGCCTTTCTGGGAAGCATACAAAACCTTCACTTGCTGTAATCACCTTCACATTGGGCATACTTGATTCCCCTCACCCCTTCTTTTTTTAAAGGGTAGAATAAAAAAAATTAATCAATTAGCCAAATGTCACAGAAATAAGTTGAACAAACATCTATTTCCTTGAACAAAGCAGTGGATTCTTTTTTTATTATTATTTCATAAAACATTTAAATGAAAACTATTATAAAATAGGACAAGAATGTGATTCCGAAGTTAAAACTCTTTAGAGTTTTATATTACAAATTTGAAATAAATACAGTATTTGGGCCGTAGTAAAACACAACCTTAATTTTGCGTAGAAATATTAGTAGAAAAATTAGAATCATTTTGGTATGACTAAATCTATAGTTAGATGAATCATTGGCTTTAATATTGTGTGTTTGCTTTATTTTTATACTAACAGCTATTTCACAAACGTTTTAATTTTGCTACCTACATGAAACACAAAAAGTATAAAGAGAACTTACTGGAGTTTCTACTCCAAAACATTATTACAAAAGACTTCTCACTATTAGCCTTTAAACACAAATACAAAATGTTCAAAGCTGTATTCTGATCTGTTGGAAAGGCCAGGGTTATAACTTTGGCCATTACATTTGAAGGCGTAGATCAGATAAGCTGGAAGTGTAGCGCAGAAGCCGAGTCTAGCGCCTCAGAGCTTCTATTCTAGTACTTCAGAATTTCCCTTTCAGTTTGATGGAAAATGAATCATTTGCAAAAATATACATAGATGTTAAACTTAAGACCGGATTGCATTTTTAATTTTAACTAGTTCACCTGCACTTTATTAAAGAAATTAAGTCTAATTTCAACATCTGGTAACACTTCATTGAACAAGCTTTTAAGAGAACTCACAGCAAAAATCAAGACACCTGAGGACTTCATACCTTGCTTTTCATTTGAAGGCTCCAAATCGTCAATAATTAGCCTTCATAGCACCCTTCTGAAGAAGGTAACATTATTTTTATTTTATAAACAGAGACTTTGAGTAAGAAATAATACAGACACCTGGTAAAATAATGAATGAAACTACGACTCCTAGTTTTCTGCTCCATGCTGCAGCCACTACAAGTCTAAAAGTTCATTCAGTGTTCTGCCTTTTTGCCTTTTTTTTTTTTTTTTATTTCTGGTACCATTGTAAAGAGGTTTCATTTTATTAAAAGTTTCTGTTAATAAATCTCTCCTAAGCCACAGAGATCAACTACGGTTACTAAAAACAGACAACAGGTACATGAATTAACAGAAGGAAGATATTCAGATTCTACCACAAAATGAAGCCTACGGAAAACACCAGCTGTGTTCGGGTACTCTGAGCCAGCCCAGGAAGATACTCCATATATACTGAATGCAATTATGCTCTGCTCTCACAGAAAACCCACAAACCTTCTTACCTCTTAATACTTTATAAATTATTATTTAGTTTTGAGAATCCAATCAAAGAATAATATTAAAGCCCGCTCCACCACAGGCTACGGATGGCCGTTACTCCTCCATACCTCCCACACCACCACATCCTGCCAACAGTACCTTCAGGGGAAAACATCCCAAGTCAAAGCAATAGGTAACAGGAGGAAGGAGGCAAAAAACTGTGGTAGCAATATCTATTGTTAATTAATAATCTGAGCCTATCCTTTTTCCCTGTCTTTTTTTTTTTTAAAGTAAGAACTAAAACTCACTTGTTTCAGGTCACTGAAGGCAAAAGACTTGTTATTTAATCATCCATCCAGCAGTTTAAAAAAAAAAAATTGCAAGTACCACACTACATGAAAGCAAATCCAAGCAACACATCCAGTTCACTCATCTTTAGTTACGAAAATAACTGCTGAACTTGAACTACTTACCTTTGGCACACTGTTAAAAGGATCCAAGCAGTGAAAGGCAGGACTCTCCAACAAAGTTACGTACACCACTGTCTGAAACAGCAAACAAGAAATATTTTAGTTTGTTTCAGCACTAAACTTAGAAGAATTTTAGTTAAGTAATTTAGTTTTCATTCTATCAAAATCTCCTAAGAGAGGCTGAAGAGCAGACAGCATGGCTCTAACTTGATCACCTATTTAGCATAAATAGAATCCATCTTCATATTTAGCTTTTCTCAATGAATACAGGTCAATTTAGTCACAGACCATCCAAACCATCTAGGAAAGAAAGCAACTACAAACCCAGCCATCACAATATAGAGAAAAATCAGTCAATAAACGGAATTAGAAATTTAGCCCAGTTTTAGAATGATTACATTCGAAAAAGCCCAGTTATTGACTGTTTCCTTCACTTTTACATTAGTCAATTTAAGTTGCCCATAATTCCTAAGAAAAGGGAAATGGTGTTACACATAGAAAACTAAGGTACAGCAAAAGGCATAGCCCGCAGTTTTGTAGGACATGGCTATTTCCACCCAGGAGTTGCTTGCACACATTTGAATGCAGAATCCAGCTGCATTACTGATGCCTGTGGTTTGGGCCTCCCTGGCACGAGAGATATTGACCCAAGGAGACAATGAAGTTGGTCAGAGGGCTACTAGAGAAGTAGGAAATTCTGGCTACCATGTAAATAAGAAAGGTTTTACAATGAAGGCAGCTAAATGCGGCCACATGCCCCCTGAGAAGAGTTGGAGCTTCTTCCTGAGGGAGTCTCAAGTTCTCCTGGACATGGCCCCAGTTGTGGCCTTTGCTCTGCCCGGACCAGGATGGCACAAGCCTCTATTGTTCTTTTAATTATTTCTAGCCACAACAGTAACCTTTCCAAAAAAGCTTGAAAACGTTTAAACATTTATTTCTGATTTTAATGACACCTCCAACTCCACAGGATGCCTGACAAATTCAAGCAGTGTAAACCTATTAAGACGCAATTCAAAAAGAAGGGAAAAAAATCTGAGTATCTTCCTGCACTGCAGCCCCTAGCTCATAAGGCCAACAGATTATAACTCCTACTCAACCTGAGGCCACTCATGCACAAATGTTTCTGTTCAAAGCCCTCTCTGAACAGATTCCAATCAGTTGCCACTCTACAAAAGCATCCTACAAAGAAATTCTATTAAAAAGAGCAATTCATCCAATGATCCCATACATCACCATGAAGGGGGAAAAAAAACCAGTATTGACAAGTTTATTAAAAATATCTTACACAGATGTTTAAAAGTGGGATTTAGACTCCTACCCATAACAGTTGGAGTAACAGAATTACTGAAATCACAATTGGTTAAACATTTAAACGTATTGTTAGGGGGTAAAGCACAAGAGAGTCCCTGCCCCTCAGCTCCCCAGCAGCTGCAAGGGGAGCCAGAGCACTGCAGAAGCATACACAGAAGGTAAAAAAAACCACCAAACCAACCAAAGAAAAAACCCACAAAAGGAGGAGAGCAAATTACGAGGAAGCATTACTCAAACAGAAGAGCCTCCTGATCCTCCAGGTCTGTATGAAGGTATGCCTGTCACAGCAGAGAGCAGGTGGGACCGGAGAGTGAACTCCCCGCCTTCTCCTCTGCCCCAGCGCTGGCTGGAACACCTCCTGCCCCACTGCCCAAGTCAGGGTTTCAGGCTGCCACAGGCACAGACCCTGGGCAGCCACTCTGTCGTGCTCTACGCCGGGTTGGCCAATGACAAGATGACAGATGCTCTACCCCTCCTCTCGCTCCAAGGAGAGGAAGAAGAGAGATAAAGGGATTTATGAGTTAAAGTACATTAAAAATAAGAGGTAACGAAACAGATACAAAACCGTATCAAGCTCCCAGGGAGATGTCACTGGCAGTCACTGGGAAAGTTCCAGACTGATCTCAGTGACATATGGGAACTGGATTCTGGAACTCACTGATGGGGATCAAAAGGTGGACAAACTGACAGGGTCCTCCTCATCGAAGATGAGCCAACCTCATCCCCTTCATCCCTCAGCTTTTATACTGATCCTGACAGATCGGGTGGAAGACCCTATTGGTCAGCTTGGGTCACCTGACTTGTCCACTCCTCCCCAGGGATGCAACCCGTCCACCGCGTAACCAACCAGGACAGCTGACCCTGGTCACCACAGCAACAAGCCTAAGCAAGAGCCTCTCTCACCTAACGGAAAGTTGCCTCTGCTCCACTCCAAACCAGGACACAAACTTTGCTATATTAATTTTCCAACCAATTGCAGAACTTCACTGTGTTCTCACTTAAAAACAGTGCTATTAATCATCAGTACCTCAGAAACTAACCTTGTAGTTATTAGTCAACTACAAAGGAGGTACACACGGGGAAAATAAAAGTCCAGATTCCATCTAAACACAGAAGAGAAGAATGAGTCATGTGTTTATCTCAATATAACAATGCTGACTTCCTTCTGCACAGCGAGAATGGTTTTACTTTTGCAGCTCAATTAACACACATTAAAAGTAGCAGAACATTAATGGTGGTAGCATGAAGAGTCAAAGGAAGAAGATGCACAAGAAAAGCTCACTCCTACCAATGCTTTGACTGAAATAACGCTCTGTTAATCTAACAGACACATGAGCAGAAGGTGCAGACTGGTCTCTGTCATCTCCAGGTTTAATTCCATTGCATTGTGACCTCCGTTTCTGCTGTCCTCCTGGTAAAAATCTTCACTTTGCTATGGAATAGCCAGAGGAAATTTTCTGCTAGAAGTCACACCGTAACAGTAACAAGTTTCCATTGCACACCCCCACAGCCCAAAGCTTTGCCCACACTGTGGTGACTTGTGGAGCAACCAAAACTCGGGACAGAAACCTGGACCACAAATAATTCACTTACATTTTAAATACGTTCCTTGAAACAATCTTTCAGTTCTCGAACTTCAAGATCTCTCTTCTCAAAGGGCAGTAAATGGAAACAGGGAACATCTGCCCCTGGCTGAGGGTTTGCACTGTAGGTGGGGTTTTCTGGTTCTGCTGCTGTGTCGAGCAGCCAGCACTCTAGATAGCTGCATTTAATAGTAAAGCAAGGATGGGGAATAATGAAATAAACTCCATCAATGTTCAAAATCCTTGGAGCACGTGGCAAATGCTTACTGTCTACCCAAAAGACCAACCGGCGAGACATTAGAATGCTTGAGAATTGGAATCAACAACTGTTTTGAAAGGCAGAGAACAGAGGCACAGAGCTGGGCAGTCATGTCCCATGGTATCACCAGTGCCCACCACTTCCGTACCATCTAGTGTGACATCCACTTGTCATATCTCAATCTGCACTAATGTTAGCCCTGCTGCATGCAAAATGCCACGCTTCCTTACCACTCATCACTGCCTTCATACCCTACGCTTACTGCAAAGCCCGGAGCAGAGGAACAGAAGGTAACAAGAAGGAACATAAATGGCAGGGTACAGGAATTGGATGGACACACGATTACAAGTATGCAAGGCAGAAAGACAAATTTACCTGTTTGAATGGCAACCTCAGTCACTTTCATTTGTCTTCGAGACTAAGGTCCTGCAAACACACATTTGCCCTGGATATAAATCCCACAGTAGAAAGCACTCTTGAATAGTCAAAAATAAAAGTTTGAACTTGATGCTTGCAAACAAGCACCTGATGATAAATAGCAGTAACATCTAATAAAATAAGCGCCTTTTATTTAACTGTGTAATCTTTAAAGATTACAACCTTAAGAATAAATTATTGCTCTTGTAATGATTATATTACAAGTAACATCCCAAGTTATTAACCACCTTTCCCTTCAGTAATAGCTCTAATGTGCCCCATTTTCTATTTCCCCGTGGCTAAAATCCAGATTCAGCCTTACAATGACTATTTCAATGACAATTCTCTCCGGCTCTCTTCCCAACAGCCGACCACCTCCTATTTAAATTCTGACATGAAATAGCTAAAATAATCTCTTTGATACTTAATATGCTAATACACCAGAATGACCTGACCATAAACCTGTACTGCACAGAGTGGGAATTTTAACTCCAATAGTACAGCATTCAAGTGACTCTGATAAGTATGATAAAATTCAACAATTGACGTATTACTGGTGACCTTCTGGAGAACAAATGAAAAGCATCACATTAATACAAATTCTCCTGTGGAGAAGATCAAGCTGGCAATCTGCCAGTTCATTACACCATCTAGCTCCACTCCAACATTAAATATTGCCTTCCTTTGTAATTGACTGAAATACTCCGGAGCAATTGCAGGTAACCACTCTGGGCTATTAAAGTATTCCATTAAGACTTCTCCATTAGGCAGATATTTCAAATGAAGTTACATCAAAATAGGCTATGTTCAAAATATTTTAACTATGCAGACAATTGGGCAAGCACAATCCAGTTCTACAGATCAGCCAACAGATCAACCTAAGCACTCAAAAGCTCAGTGCCTGAATTTGCTTAAAGGGGAAAAGAAACCCACCAAGTTTAATCCAGACTCTAGTATATGGCTAGTATTTTAACCACCTAGTCATATATATCCTCACAAAATTCGCTTAATACTACACCTTCTTCTAAAGCTAAGAAAATGGTGATGTTAAAAACCGCAACTGTTCTTTAATTTGGAAAAGTTAAGGCATTAACTTAATGCTACATTTTAAAACTAAGTACAGAACACAGTGAGAAAACAGAAAGCATGACCGGATTCACATCGTATTTAAGATTTCCAAAACGTAGCGAATTGCAACATTTCATTACCGTGTGTGTAACGTTCTGAAAGCAAACAAAAAACCGTAAATCCTTTCATGCTTTATATTCTACACAATTAGGCTTTTCTTAAGATTGTAGTTCCTTGACAGCAAGGAAGCACAAGAACAGGTTCAGTGCCTTGTATGCAGAAAAGACTGCCAGACACTTAAAACGCTGGAGAAGATTTAAGCCTGTGCGCCAGCTGTGAAAATGAGCCTAGCTCTTGAACCAAAGGCAAACATCTGCGTTTAAATGGGCTTTTTTTAAGCAGTCCAGGACTGGAGCCACCACCAGAGGCTGTAAGGGTTAGCCTAAGAAATTCAGGTCTCTTCTGAACAGTGCACAGGCAGGAGGTTGTCTATCTTTACCGTGCTTCTGTCTGGGATGAGAGAGCTGCAGTACAGCTCCCGGCCATGGTGTTTATGTCAAAGACAAAGCGATCAGCCACATATCACTGGTTGGTCAAACAACTTTTTAAAACAAAAAAAAACAAACCAAAACAAAAAAAAAAAAAAAAAAAAACCCCAGCGCGCAATGGTTCACACTTGAGGGGAATGTTGACCTTTATTCTCATTTAACCCCTGCAATCAAGTTAACATCCTCTGCAGATTCTGGCACATACATGATACGTTTTCAAAACACAAGAAGACATTTTTCATGTCTACTTGCACAATCACCACCTCCCAGTCTGCTCATGAAGAACAAGTAGTTCGTTTTCTAAATAGTATCAATGACTAAAATAAATACTCTATTTCAAAAACCAACTCCCAGTGCCAGCTCCCTCTGTAGTTGCAATCCAAATACTAGCATCTGTTTAAATGGGAAATAAATTAGGATTATATCCATTAGTGACTGCATCTGCTAGGAACGCTACAATATATACTGTACAGATTCACGTTATTTTATTAAGAGGAATCACATGCTTCTTATGTCCAGATAGAAGTTTCCTCCAAAAGTTTGAGCTATTTAAAAATACCGATTCCAAATTACTACCTAAACTCACTACAATATGCAAATTTTTTAACTCCTGGCTTAAGCAGGATTTTCCATCTTGATACTTACTGATATTGACACAATTCAAACTTGATTACGCTGAGCTGCAAACTTCTAGGGCAGGCCCTGCATGAAAAAACCCAACCACAAAGCAGAGCAGAGCAGTCATGAATGGGAGGCCAGGAAGCCTTCTCCCAGCAAGGCTAGAAACTCTTTGAGAGGTCATGTAATATTGCAGCCTCAAAACAAACAAAAAAACCCACAACCAACAAAAACCACACACAACTCTCCTTTAGTCTGATAGTCAAGCACACTCTGCACACTCCAACATACCCTGCCACCAAAATAGCCCCAGTTTATCTAAGCGTTCCGATTCAAGAGCCATCTGTTAAAGATGAAGTATTCAAAAACTCCATTTTACCTCAATTCCCTTATTTTTTCTTTTCTATTTACAATAACGAATAGGAATTCACAATCTTTCTAATTTTCCTTATTTAAGGGCTTACAAGCTGGCTGTGTAACGGCACCTATAAACATCCCTAAAGCCCACAGAGAAGCAAAGGCCCTGATTTATGCTTAGGACAGCTTTAAACACCTCAAGATCCCTTACAAATCTATGCCGAAATACCTGAATTACCAATTATAATTGCAGATAGACAAGCAGAAACAGACCTAATATGTACTACGGCTGTTCTTATACTTGTCTCACAGTATCTTTAAGGAAAGGAAAAGCTTAGGCTTCAACCTTAAGTAGTGCTTATCTAAGCAAGTGTCTCAGGCCATGGTTTGAAATTGAGATGATTATTCAGTTTCTGTAACAGGATACCTTATTATTCAAATTGCAGATTTGATTTTTTTTTAGAAACAACTTAGCATTTAGATAACTTTCTTCAGGATTTTAAAATTAGTATTTTGTATATATAATGTAATAATTCATTCCACTGCAAGTTCAGCCCTCTTCTGATTGATACTTTATTTTTTTTATTTGTAAAATCTGCACAATAACAATCTTTTCCATTAGGTAAAATCAGCTCAGAACCTTTGAGAACCTGAATGGTTAAAAGCTCATCAGCCCAAGCAGCTCGTTCACAAATCCATTTTTATAACTGCATCTTTGCCATTAAAATAAATACATAAAGAAATGTAAGCCCACTGAATCATAGAAGTTCTTCCAAACCTCTCTACTAGAGACAGAGCCTTTGATTCAATACATGTGGATTTCAGAGCTGTGGAAGATGACTACAAACAGCATATTAATATACTCTTTACAGTAATATAGTAATCTGCACATGTAGATTATTGAAAACACCCACCCCCACTGGAAAAAGGCATTCACAAATACCTTTTGTAGACATGAAACCCACAGATTCCGGTGAATTAGCTACCACTGAGGGATGCAACCCTAAGACATTATCAGAAAAACACTAGAAAGGGACACCTGGCTAGGGAGAAAAGTAAATACGTCTCCCCTCCTACACAGTTTGAGCTTTGGGGTGAGATTTAACAGAAAATGGACTGTAAAAGGGCCTACAGAAACACTATAGATTGAGTCAAGTAAAGCAGACTTAGCCCAGTGGCAATTCAAAGTTAAAGTCTGACTGCAACCCTTATTAGAGCTACTATTCTGGTAAATTATTCATTCTTTCTTAGACCAAAGGAAAACTTCTCGTTGTGTACGTTCAACGGTGCAGCTTGTCTTTGCCAGAATAGCACTGTCTGAATTCAAAATAACTGTGCTATTCCTTCTCAGTGGTAAAACATCTGGATAAAGTGATGTTAAGAAAGATAGGTCAAGGTCAGTGGTTGTCTTTGGAATCACCAGGCAAATACAGAATTGGAGGAAAGGCACAGAGCAGATCCTGCCTGATGAAGGAAAACACTGTCAGAAACAACCTGAGAACTCTCAAACAGCAAAGTGGCAACTTGGTACCTGATGCTGCAGGAAGGAGGTCTGGTCTGAGCGCTCCCCACCTGCTGTACAGTCACCACCAACAGCTGCAGCAATCACACCCTGCACCTCAGCCCATTTGCTGAGGAGGTTTGGGTTTTACCCTTCCTCCAGGTGCACGGCCACCAGGTATATAAGGATGCTGGAGGCAATATTGTCCGAGTATCTTATTCTGAAGAGTAGGCAAGCTCTGCTCTGATCTTGTCAGAGGACAAAAGGAAACTTGTACTTAAGAAGTTCCATGTAAACATGAGGAGGAAATTGGAGAGTGACAAAGCACTGGAAAAGGCTGCCCAGAGAGGGGGTGGAGTCTCCATCTCTGGAGACATTCAAAACCTACCCAGACTAGTTCCTGTGCAATCTGCTCTAGGAGGACCTGCTTTGGAAGGGGTGTTAGACTAGATGATCTCCAAAAATCCCTTCCAACTCCACATCATTCTGTGACTCTGTGATATGAAGTTCTGTCGGCATAAACGAGAGCCATTTCCCTTCAAATGGATGGCAGAAGTAAGTCCATGCACAGTGGCCCTCAGGTGAAGAAATCTACGACTTCAGCTGAGCAAGCAAGTTGAAGAAACCTCTCTCAACCACCAACAGCAGAAAGAGTAGAAATATTTATTGTTTACTCAAATCCAGTTGAATGTTGAAAAGCACAAGGCTGCAGAACTCACATAAACAACTAGAACCCATTAGTAAAACTGAGGGAGGGGAAAAAACTCAAAGGCCACCACACAAAATCCCTTACCGAAACCGGAATATGCCCAAATAGTACCTGGTGCTAGAGTCCAGTAATACACTGCTGAAAATTATCTTCCTTGGGAGGAACAAGACAGTTCCCAATACATTAGTATATCAAAGGCTAGGAAAAAACAGTATTCAAGATTTAAAGGGATTTTTTTAGTTTCTTCTGATAGCCCAGCTGAAGAAAAACAACAAACTTCACATGATTCAGGTACAAAAATATCATAACTAGGGGTTCACAACTAAGAGCCAAAAGTAAGACAAACTCTTGCAACTTCGAAGTCGTTTTGGTAGCTGGTAGTCAGTGATGCGTGGTACCATGACTGTCCTCTTTGAACATGTCCCCGTGTCCAATGGAGCCTCCAAAGTCAGCACGTTCAATGTGCAGATCAAAACAAAACCACTGGGTTCCTCAGATCCACAGAAAGGAACAAATGCTCGAGTTGCTAGAATTGCTACTTCCCAAGAACACAGGGTCCCCCCAGAACACCTGCTTTTTCTTCCTTCCAACTTAATAATCAGAAACCGTTTAAGCAGTTTTTGGCTGAACTGTCCCTGAAACTTTGCTTTAAGTTAACAACAAGAAAAGAAACATTAATGTAGCTTTGGTTCCACCGCAGTATATAGCTGCCCTAGCCGCAGGCACTGCTATTATTGCTATTTGAAAGATAACTAGATATTCCAAAATCTCATAATACCCAAATAAAATTTGGCAACAGCCTACCTTCTGAGGTTTTCAGCACTGATTTTCTCCCTTTCACATCTTGTACACATTTGATGGTGTCTTATTGTACTCGTTTTAATCACGCCAATTCAGTGGCAGACTACAAATGAAAATGCAATAGAAACATTGCAGGCCCTGTAACAATAGTCAAAACAAAGATTTCCTATGGCAGCTGTCAAATTAATGACATCTCCAAAGCTATCTAAATACAGTATCTGGGCAGAAATCCAATTATGTCAATTCTGTCTGAATACCCCAAAAGAGAGTCCTACTGGGGTTAGAAATGGAAAATAATTTTAAGTGCAGATTAGCTACATAAGCAGTTCCACACTTGAAACCAGAACAAGGGAACAAAAACCTAAAGGCATGACATTTATCTGGACACAAGGGAGAGGGGGAAAAAGAACAGTTAGACATCTGGCAAAAGGTCAAAGCCAATTACCTTGTCCAAATTTGCCCCCAAGATAATAGCTTCCAGATTCACATCTTCGAAATAAGATATATGGACTCTAGTAATTGGAAAGATTTCTGCTTTACCTCTATACCCTCCATCCCACTTTGGGTTTTCCAAAACTTCTTTGTCCCAACAAAATATTAACAGCAGTAGAAGAACATGCCAATTTCCCATAAAGACAAACTAAATTTACCTAAAACCTATGTAAAAGAAAATAATACTCATCCTCACTTAAATATTAGGCAAGTGACAAATGGTATTTGGGGCTTTTATTTCAAGGGTATGATTTCTTGCTGCTTTTCTTAAACCACTGTAATTGCTGAATTCCCTTTTGCCTTGGAAGTGCCTGTGTTACCATTTAATTATATGGCAATTTCAGTTTGCTGAACCTCGCCACAGGATTCTGTTTATTTGTAGTTTTAAAAAGGACAATGATTAAGGTGAGAGGACAAATAGCCTTTTAATTCAACAAAGAAAAAATGCAAGAATTTCTGTTTTCTTTCTTTGCAGGCATATTAAAATAACTGCTTTTGAAACCACAGATAAATACAAATTTATCTGGTTTTTAATGAAACTATTCAAGGGACTGCTACTGACCTAAAGAAAAAAAATGCACTTGCTAAGTAATTCAAACAATATACATGGTTTAGTAACTATGTTCTAATGAGAAACCTTTCTCTCTACTATGAATGGATAAATAAACCTTTAAATAAATACAAGTGAATGATGATGGAACATAGCAGACTGAATTAGACGAAGTTTCTAACCTGATCCATCCACATACTGGAGAGAATACTTTCAAAGGTAAGGATAGAACACACTGCACATAAATTGCAAGTGCTTCTGCCACCAACATGATATCAAAATCAGGAGAGAACAGGGCTTTCCTTATGAATGGGCCTATATTTAGGATTGCACACTTGCTTCTTACACCAAGACTCACACAGTTAGGGGCAGGGGGGATCGTTACTGTTGGATAGTGTCTTTTCCTGAGGACAGTCATAGAAAGGTTTGGCTTGGAAGGGACCTTAAGGATCATCCTGTTCCAACCCCCCTGCCATGGGCAGGGACACCTCCCACTAGACCAGGTTGCTCAATGCATCATCCAACCTGATTTTGAACAATTCCGGGGAAGGGGCATCCACAACCTCTCTGAGAAGCCTGCTCCAGTGTCTCACCATCCTCAGAGAAAAGAATTTCTTTCTAATACCAAATCAGTAACCCACCACTTTTTCTGATGTTAAAGCATCACTTCAAATATCAGACATAATAATTTTAACAAAACTTGTTAATAATATGCTTTGAGTATTTTGTACAATGAAAAAATACAGTTTATTTAATATAGCTTCCAATTGAATCACGCAGTCAATGAGGCTGCCAGAAATACATTGGAAAAGCTTAAAACAAATTTCTTCAGCTTCGTATTATTTTAAGAATATATTTAAGGAATCCATTTGTTTCCAGTTCTTTATTACAAGAGATTTCATTTTTGCATTTGCTCCCTAGAACACACTGAGCACAGTACCATGAATCCTCCTTTATGTCACACAGGCACTGCAAATCCAATTACTACTCTATTAGGTCTCATTTAAATCCCATACGGTGTGACAATAAACTGAACGAAATGAGCATGAGCACGCTTTTCAACCATCTTTACAGTATGACATAGGTGGCAATCACAGCTTAATAAAATTTCATTTACAAGGAAGGTAGCTCTGAATTTTCTCATTCTCTGCCAGGCGTTTCACGGAGACTTGGGAAATGCCACTTGCTTCTTCCCACTCTCCCTTGAAGAAGCCATTTGTCCATCTCTGTTTCACACTTCTCAAACACCTGAGCCTTCTGCTTGTAGCACAGAAGTTTGTTGTGGTGCTTAATGTGTAATACACAGGCAAATCCTACCAACCACCACCTAGTAAATTCAATTTTTACTCCAAAGGTGTCATTTTCCTTTTTTAAGACTTCCTGGCTAAGGAACCTTTTGACACATGGTAACGTCAGGTTGGGAAGCAGGGGAGGGGAGGGCAAAATAAAACCTCGCCATTCTGAAGCGTACTGAAAAGACAAAGGCATTTTTAAGTAAGTTCTTAGCCTGTCTGGATGTGAAAAACTATAATTACTAAAAACTGCAAAGTGAATCTGTACAACTTTCAGAAACTCTGAATACTTCATCACTTCAGTGCAGTTAATTTATGGATATTATAAATATGTGCCCCTCTACCTTCATTACAGTATTGCCCAAGCTTGTCTCACTGTCACTGACGCCCAGGTCTCCCCTCTCCTTTAGGAATTCAAAAACCCCAAAGAAAGCAAACAAAAAATTGTCCTCGTTTGTAGTAAGTAGTCATCAAAGTCAAAACTCTCCCTGAAGGATGCAGAAGAGACCTGTTGAATAGCTGCTTCTTAATAGCTGACCTGACTAAATCATCTGCCTCATGCAGGCTAGAAATCCAAATGTCATGCTGATGTTTTCATGATTCTGGGTTTTTATCATGTGTTTAAACATTTGCTGTCCACTTTCAAACATTTTCCCCAAGACACTTTGCTGATAGGACAGAAAGGTTCAAAGTTTCAAGAACAGACTTTTAAATATTTCAGTCATTCCATTAAACAATTTTAGTTATATTTTTATTAAGTTTTGTTCTTTACGTGCCTAATGCCAATAGAACCATGTGAAACAAGTAAGTTCCAGGCTGAGGGAAACAGGATGCTGATGGGACGGAGGGTAACTAAGTAATTTCAAGGTTTGTGCTCCAAGTCTGCAATTAGAACAGCAAGATTTGGGCCACAGCTTTCTCTGCATGGAGGAGATTATCAAGACAGTAACATTATTGATTTTCTTTTCTTTTTGCCAGAAAAGGAGACAAAAGGCAGAGGCATTTTTCCACGCATATTACTCAATCACATGATCTTTTCTAGTGCATTTCCATGGCTTTTTTCTGCATGCTTTTTAAAATGCTTTCCCCTCTGCTTTGCCTACCTTTTGCTCCAAGGTAAATGGAAGGGCCTTAAATTGATCTAAAACTACGTGCAGATTAAGGAACAACAGGAGCCAAAGACCACAGACCCTGAATTAACTCCATCTGCAACTTTGAGCAATGTAACAGACCTCAAGGAAGAGAAGCTTCACTCAAAAAACATGAAGATGCCAGCTTGGCCCAAATGTCTTTGCCTGAAAATAAGTAAGATACTAAGAGTATCATCTCTTATTTTTTAAATCTAAAAAAGAAATGAAAATACTAAATTGCACTTCTATATTTAAAAAGCCTTGAAAACTCCGGTTTATTTTCAAGGAAGCAGAACAACCTCCCCTCCTTTCTACATGATTTTAATTGTATTTGCTTTCGTTGTATTTTTCCAGTCCTTTCAGTAGGCTATGATAGCAAATACAGATCCTGTAGAGCAAGAACTTATTCTCTTGGGAAGTTACACCTCTTGAGCTAAAAAAAGAGAACAAACATTCCACATGCTTCAGATCAGAAACCCTACTGACATGAAACCTAAAAGTAACAGTCTCAGAAACCCACTGTCAATTGCTAAAGCATACACACAATTTGTCTTTGAGAAATGTTATAACAACCTTCCATTTAAACAGTGCTATCACAGATGCTACGAGTGCTTTCTTCTTGAGAAATATAAAGTAACAGTTCCCAGTAAAACCCAAGAATTTTCAAAGCTAGAGCCTAAATACAGACTACGAGCATATCAAGCACTTAAATTATAGCTACAGTATTTTTAGAAGCACTAGGTACCTTAAGAAAGCAGTACAACAAGCTTCAAGTTCTTAGCACATTTGACATATGGTAGCAAAAGAAATTATAAAAAAAAATATATATCAGTCCAGGAACAGACATCCTGTGCAAACAGGATTCAAAACTCTGGTGATGGTCCAACAGTCAGAAATAAACATACCACAGTGAAGCAATACCAAGGACAAAAAACATGATGCATCATCTAGTACTGGTTCTGCCGCCTTATGGGGTACACCATTGATACGTTCCTTTGCCAAAAAAAAAAACAATTTTCACCTTACACTTTACTAACTTGTAGTAACTACACACGTGCAAACATTTTTTTCCAACTAAAATCAGTGTCCTTCCTGCTGATGACATGCATTAGGGATCTCCATAAGAGTCACTCGATATTTAGCATTTCAAAATATTGAAGGACAAAGCAACTCGGACCTACTTGTTTTTATTACAGAGTACCATCTCACTTGGTGAGACACAAAGGAAACAGAGGACAGGAAAAAAAGCAACCCTTCTGAGCGTATACCCACCAAAATTCCCTAGTATGGCTTTCTATGGCAATTACTGATCAGTAATGCAGTTTTGAAGAAGACAGTGCTACATTTATAAACTGTAAAGCTAAGTGTTACATGCTTTGCATAAGTTATGTTTCTGAAGCCAGTTTTAGCTTTGCCACCTAAAAAAGCTGGCCAGATTCACCACAGAAACATGACTCCTCTTTTCCTACAGCATACAACCTAGCAGGAGCTTCAAATGGGTCTCAGAACCAAACTCAAAGCCGTCACAGAGAAATAACACCTCCAGTTAATAAAGTTTCAGATTCTTGAAGGGAGGATCACCTCAAAGGACGGTGGTATTGATTCTTCTTCCATCCTTTTAACATACCCACAGGCAAAAACCTTCTTTTTTCCTCTCAATTCTCTCCCCAGAGCTTAGAGGCAGGAGGACTGCCTGGGCCTGCTCCTCAAAGAGTCACGCTGGCAAGCAGAAGAGTAAGTAATCCCACATAAACACCAGCTTTAAAAAAGCCTTGGCACATGCTACTCAGTCAAATTTATGATGTCAAATTATAGAATGAGCCATCACACTAATACACACACGTCCTCAAACTCTGAAGGCATCTTGTGTACCGATACAAAAGCTTTACTGAAAAATGGAAAGAGACTGTGGGGTTGCCACAAAATCAACCACAGGACTTAGTAATTCTCAGCAGGGCAGGATTTCCCCCACTGCTCGAAAGACTGACTCAGGCTAACTACCACCAAATGTTACAAAACAATTCTTCACTAAAAAAAAAAAAAAAAAAAGAGAATCCCAACCCAGAAGGAAACAAACACCCCCCCATCTATGGTTTCAAAGGAAACTTGCAGAACTAAAAGTATTTGTAAATCAATGGCCTAAGGGCAGCACGAGTTCAGCTTCAGGTCCACAGAGCTTCTCCAAACAGTACTAACATGTGAATGAGAGTACAAATCTAGGAGGGATATGTCCTGGTTGCTCCATCATGCTTATCATATTTTCATTACTGCCATTACCTGCAGTATGTGAATTAAAGTTTGGATCGTAATGTAATCACATCTTAATTTTATTGCAGAGAGATCTGCCAAATTGCTCCTCACTGGTGTCTTCAAAGATTACATGTGCTATCTGAGCTCTGGTTTTTAGTTAAGTGGCTGGTAAAGACTCCACGCCTTGAGTACAATATGGAGTGGAAGGCTGGTGTAGTAGCTCATGAGAAGGTCAAGCAGTGCAAAAAAGGAAGGAGAAACAGGACAAGAGAAGCCAAAACCTAAGGGGAACAACACTGAAAAAATGCAGAAAGTTTTTACGCAATTAGCAATTCTCTGCACATAGAAGGAAAAATACATACAAAAAAGCTATGCAGAATTTAGTTTTCTTAATTAAAATGATGACAAACCACCATTAATGATATCAGGTGGGTTTTTTTTTTTTAAGTATTCAGAACAATTTGACAGAAAATATGGGTTGGCTGGTCTAGGTGCAGACAAACGTTTTGATACACTGAAATTTCAGAGATAATAAAATCAAGGAAATTTATAAACAACAAAGGAAATGCAGACCATCTATACTCAACATTACAACAAAAGTAAAGGTTTTGTATTTGGCAACTTAAATGCCAAATCTGAAAGATAAAATAAAAAACTAATGAATACAAGCCAGCCTTTCAGAAGGGGAAGAATTGCTGAGATTTTTCTTGTTAATTCTGATCCAAGTCAAAGACACAAGATGAAAAGGTTCAGCATACTGGGGTTCTCCAAATGTCTGACTACATATTTATTTGTGATTTTTTTGAAGTTTCTTTCCAAACTTAAAGGGCAGGTGTCAAGAGGATGGGACCAGACTCACCTCTGTGGTGTCTGGTGACAGGACAAGGGCCAACGGGCACAAGCTAGAACACAGGAAAATCCACCTCAACATAAGGAAGAGCTTCTTCACTTTGAGGGTGACAGAGCATTGGAACTGGCTGCCCACGGAGATTGTACAGTCTCCTTCTCTGGAGATGTTCAAAACCTGCCTGGATGCGTTCCTGTCCAACCTGCTTTAGGTGAACCTGCTTTGGCAGGGCGGTTGGACTAGACCGTCTCTAAAGGTCCCTTCCAACCCCCACCATTCTGTAAGTGGGTCAATCCCCCATCCTGTGTCCGTTCACGCTCCTGACTATGACCTTCAACCAAGAAGAGCTGCTCTGTGGCCCAAAGCAGGAACATGCACACTCAGGAGCAGCTCCTGGCCCTCCTGCCGCCATGGGTAAGAACCACAGCTTCTTGACTCTGACCAGAAGATCCATCCTCGTCAAATTGATTTATTAATTAACTTAGGCTTAATGAATCAGTATTTTCCAGGAGGAAGGAAAACATTTTTCCACCAGAAGGCTGTGTGACTAAGAACATCAGATTCATCGGTAATTATAAACACATGTAAAACTGAAGCTTTACATCACTGAATACCATCCCTTTGCCGTCACATTCTTATTGCAAGTGGAGTGCACAACAGGCGCTTTCATTCAAGGTCAGAAACTGCAATTAACTGGCACATGGCAAGTTCAACTGAACCATGGAAATGATCTAACATGGAGAAAACTCACAATCTTATCAAAAGTCTTGGGGTTTCATACAAATCAAAGAGCATAAAGGCTGTGGGTTGGAAGCAGTTATGAACAATTACTCTACCAAGGTACAACATTTAAAAAAAAAATAAATTAGGGAAAGGATTTAGTGGAGTAACATCATTTCCCCTGTGAACTCTCCCTTATTGCTAAAGAAGATAGAATTAACTTTAACAAATTCTACCAGCTAAGCAACTACTGTGGCAAAATATTAATCAAATTATGTATGTCACAAGTAAGCTTTCTTTCCCTCTCTTTCTATATAAAGTTCTTCAGAATTAAAGAACATGAGTTTTGAAAAATTCATAGAATTTGTGTATCTTTACATGAACACAGCTAACATTAATAAGGAACTACCTTATTAATTTGCCCTTCACAAGGAGGAGATGATTTTCCTAACGAAAACCTGACACAAATTCCCCAAACATCTTTTCCGCATTTGAAAAGTTTTCATGGAGTATCCAGGATTAAAAATAACCCTGGTACAAATATCTCCAGTAATGCTTCCTCAGCTTTTCCTAACCAACAAAAGCTTAAGAAATCTACCCATGAAGTACAATCAATACAGAACCTTTTAAGGAGACACAGCATATATAAAAATAACAGTTCAACAATACATAAGAATTAAGTTCAGGCATTAAAGTCTGAAAGAGAGGTTTAGGCACAAAAAGGATTGGAAATGAAGGATTAAAAGCAGTAACAGAGGACGCTCAGTATTTCTTAGCACAGCATCACGTAAACTGGCAGTCCTGCTGAAATTAGTGCGTATTTTGAAACATCAATTACGTCTACACCTTGCTGCATTAGGACAGCGGATCAGAAATAGGCATGCAATCCCTCCAGCACAATTCACTTCAAAGCCTCCCCCCTCCTCTGCCTACTGAGCTCGGCAATAGATAAAATTGAGAATGCGGTTTTCATTCATTTCTTCCAGGCACTTCCAAATTCACACATGCACCTCAGAGTGGCTTGAAATCTGGCGTGCCATATGGCAGTGCATTTGTCATTTCCAAAAATATGTTGAATATGGGTTCCAGAGATATAAAGCCCCAATAAAAATAAAATAAAAAAAACCCCAACACCCAGCCACTCCTGAAGCCAACAGATTCTGTTCAAATGCCACCAACTTCATACTCTGTGCAATTGGAGAGCTTGGGCTTTGATCAGGCTTCAAAGAACCTCTTCATTTGCCCCAGAAAATAAATGTGATGCCTTAGCTTATGGAGGCTCATTTCCCTACTGTTTTGCAACTCTGGAAAGTTATTTACACTTGCCGTAACCGAGACTGAAGTAGAAATAATACATCAACAGCAATACTAGAATTATACAAGCATGTTGCACTTGGAGCACAAAGTAAATGATTTACAAGCTGCAAAGTAGTGGAGAATGAGGATCAAGAGTTTTATGGCTATTTCAGTGTGAACCAACTGAAGAAGAAATAATTACTTCTTCCTACTCCCGCATACAAAGTTTAATGATGCACGTTATGAAATAACATTAAAAAAAAAAAATAACAGAACAATTAGCAAACAGATTTTTTTTAAAACCCGAAAAAGAAATAAGGGTCTCCTGCTGGCTGAAATAATCACACAGTCTCCAAACTCAGGAAATTAGAGTGAGATCTCAAAAAAAAAAAAAAAAAAAATTGGCAGAGCTGAGCTAAACATCTTGCTGTTGCCAAAATGAGCAAGTCCTGTGATGTAGGTAGAAAGCAACTAATTCAGCCTTCTACCACAATTTCTACTTTCTAGGGATGTCTGCTGTGCACTATTTCCAATCTGTGATGAAATGATCCTTCTTCTATTTCTAAAAAAGAAAATGCAGATTGCTGCTTGCTAATCAAATGACAGGAATAACTTTCCTCCTTGCTTTCTTCTTTCACAGCTGAAATCACCTATCATGGTATTTTCCAACACAGCGAAACAGAGAATCATTCAACTTTTTGCTGGCACACTGTTTTACCTTCCTCTCTTTACTCCTCACGTTGCCTCTTGAAACTAAGTTATCTTCGCACGCGTCTTTTTACCCTGAAGATGAAAATTAACAGCAATAACTCTCTTGACAAGAACTGCTTTGGGATTGGTACTTTGTTTTGAAACACACACAGAAATAAAGAAAAATCTTACTCCAGAGGAGTGGATCCTAGAGTCTCTGAAGAACTTCCTGTGTGCATATTCCATAGCAAAATTTGTTTTGGAGACAGTGTATGTATACAATTTACCAGAATGGGGAGGGGACTGGAAAGGCTGCATGAAAGTGCAGGTGATTCTGTAACCAGAGTCTAATCCAGACCCACTGCAAGGTTTCTATGTATAAGGAAGTAAATGAAGAGCATTTCCACCCTAACTGGGAGAAAATACTTGCAAGCACCTAAAACAACTTATGGCAGCAGCAACTGAGATATTTAACACAGCACAGACATCGTTCCACTATACTAATCCATCATGTTCATGCAAGACCAGGATCCATTCGGCTGCTCCAGATGATGAGTGTTTCAGCCATCCAGACACAAGACTACCACATATCTGCCACTCACATCTCCTAATGATGACAGCGTATCTGCTCACTCCTGCTGGAGGCAGTGGGCTTTTAGAAAGCCAGGTTTTTTTTCCCCCAGGCGTAATAAGCACAGAGCTGCCAGCCATTGGTGTTGCCATCTAGGGAAGCTATTCCTAGAAAAGCAAGAAAAACATGTGGGCTGAGCTGCAAAGACAATGTAGAAGTTAAAGCAAGCAGAGGAGTCCTCTGTAATAAAACAAGCGAAGAAAATCCCCATGTCTGCTAGGATTTAGGTTGATGAGCACATCTCTCCCCCACAGCCAATACCTGGGTTTTTTAGATACATCGAGCTCCTGGGTGGGCTGAAAAGCTGCTTTCACACACTACAACAAAATTTTACTGTGCCAGCATGACAAAGTATGCTAAATTTCCTGACCATTTGAAGATTACTTATCACAAAGCAAAATGAAAACAAACAAAAACCCTGCACTTTACAAAACTTTCTATATGCTTTGCAGGTTGCATAAAAACCACATAGTGATGCCGACAGAACATTTCAAGAACCACCCAATTCCATGTTCTTCAGGTCCAGATCAGCTGCAAAGAAAGGAAATTCCCACAGGCAAATCCTAAACGAGAGAACGACTTCAGCACGATATATGGAGGAAGTGTTCCTGGGTAACACAGAATAAATTTCTTCTAAAATTGTTCTTACAATAAAACCCGTTTGAAATTTCAGCTGTTACCAAATACTTAACTGTAGGTCTAGAAAACAGACAAGTCGGCAGCCATTGAAGTTGCACACACTCTGCCATCCTCCCACGGCTATTACTGCACTGGCAACACACTACCCTGGACAGACAAAAGTATCTAGAATAGCAGTTCTCACACTGTCACAACAAAAACGCTAAAGAGACAGAGCTGATTCTCAACTATGCGCAGGCTTCTTTACATACGCCTTTTTTCTTGCCACAGTCCCAAATCTAAGCCCTAGAAAAGTTAATTAAACACAGTCAGAAGTGGCTTGAATGTCATAACGTAACTTGAATATCATAACTCAGTTGATGAAGTATTTGGAAGAGTTCACTGTGTGGCTTTGAACCAGAGCAGAGGACCAAACCGAAGCTCCGCAGGTAGGAATACACTCCTTGGGGATCTGCCATTGAAATGGTAACAATCCCTCAGCTGAAGCAAAGCCAAAAGACTCAAGAAGGGAAATGAGGCCATGAACACTAAGAATGTAAAAGTTCACTTCCTGTACCCAAGACCAGCAAACTACCACAACTTTAAAGGTACGTGCCAGTAAAGCTATTCTCATTTTTTACTTACAGATTTAGCCTTTAATGTGTTCTATGCACTTCTTTTTCAAGCTCTCGCTGCATATTTTAATTTTGTACTTAAAGATCTTCCTGCATTCCGAGACAATTCTTATTATTTTGCTTTGATGCTTTTTTTTTTCCCTTGGATGTTTTCCAGATGAAGCTCTAAATTGAAGTTCAGCGGAAAAACGATCAGAGCACTACATTTCAATAACAGAAGCATTGAAAATGTGGCCTTCAGTGTATTAAACTCATTGCTGGAAGCTACATACGAAAATATATTATCCACCTCAGAAAACTCTCCATTGTTATAATTTGGTCATTTCACACACCAGTGATCAATCCCAGCTGAGCACATTCTGTAAGTCCACACATAATGATAAAAAAATTAGACGCACCAGAGAAAAATTAAAGCCTTTCCGTCACGAACAAGTTTATTCACCTAGTGATTTTATATAAAAAAATCACTTTTCTACTGCTTCTTGGTATGAAGCTAAACAAGCTGAAGATACATAAATTGTTGATTACAAGGGTCAATGACTCAGCAACCCGCATTATGTCCACTTTGCAGCGAAAGCTTGGTAGGCACAAAGAAACAACTTTAAAAACAGTCGTAGAAGTATGCTCAAGTGAAACATTTTTTTTGTTAAAAAGCTATATATACATTTAAAACTAATAGCTGTAAATCTAGTAAGCTGTCTAACTCTCCTTAACCTCAGGATATCTGTTCTCCAACTCACGTTCCCCTACCTACCCTGAGAAATGTAAAAGTTTCAGACTGTTGTCATGTACAAAAGCCTCAGAAGCAGGCACTGTCACTAAGCACACCTAGAAGCTGAAAACCCCAGGCCACATTTCAACACAGAACAGAGCTTTTTCATAATGGCAACATGCTGGAAAAACATTACTAAAACAGAAGAACCTAAGTAAGATTGCTACTGATGTTCCCCCAACTCCCTGCCGTGCTGAGGTCCAGCACTGGACCTCATCACACATTTCGCGCTAGAGCAGCTCTCCTGTGATAAAGAGCAGGAGGAGGATGCTGCAATAGGGAAAGAAAGTACAGCGTTATTTTTATACAGTTCATTTTAGCCCAAAGCCAGTTCACACTGGTAAATCTTACCCCCAATTTGGACCACAGCGATATTCATAAATTCACTTCAGACTTAATGACTCATTCCCCAATAGTGGGTTGCAGGGATATACATAGCTAAGTACAAAATGAAAATACGATATTGCACACAATAACCTGTAAGGCACCCTGTACTTACTCCCAGCCTGAGCAGACAAAGTAAGCAGACAACCTCATTTTTGTGACTGGTGTGTGACTACATGGTTAGAACAGTGAGCCAACAAAACAAGAACAAAAATATCTTCATCCAAATCCCATTCACAGCTGTTAATTTAATGGAAAAGCTCTTTCAATGTGAAGAATACATGAGTAATAGCCTCCACAGCAACTTTAACAGCACACCATTAGACAAGGGACTTCATAACACGGCAGTTGGATGCCATTCAGCTACCTGACAGCCTCTAAGTCGCTTGGAAAAAATTAATTAATCAGAGGATGTGTATTTCTAAGGCTGTGATCGGTACAATGATCCCCCCCGTACTGCAGAGGGAGCAGAAGGGACACGGTGTGGGGAAAAGGCAGATGCGGATGGTTGGAAAGAGGGATTAGAGCAAGGGACTGGGTGACTCAAGAACACAGGTACGACCATCACTCTTACACAGCAACTGCAGGAACATGCACATGTACGTAACATCTCCACCCTGGCACTCATCTTATCCTTCTGTAAATTAACAATATTTTAAGATATTTTAATGTTTTGCACTGAAAACTGTACAAAAGCAACACAAAGCATCCACAACTTTTCTCAACATGAAAATACTTCTTTTTATTTAGTGAAAGGCATTTATTGACTGAAACACGGGGGAGCCCACCTCAACACCCTAACGCAATGCCAGAACATATTCATGGAAGAAGAAACTTTAAAACAATTATAAAGAACGCAAGAGTCCAATCTGTCCTCTTTTCAGAAACCTCATAAACTGTATTCTTTAACTTCACTTTTAACTGCAATGTTTCAGTCAAAACTTGCTCTTTTATTCCCAAATGAGTGTAAGCATGCCAGACAGGATACGGGGCTTTTTTATTTTTAGTTTTATGTAATTATTTTTTTTAAATTGCTGTGATATTTCTACCATATGAATGGATTACAGACAACCTAAAAACATATCTACTCACAATCAAGGCTATTCCCAATCCTAACTATGTACAAAACACTACAAAATGGAGAAGGGGGAAGAAAAAGACTAACAGAGCCACAAAGCAGAGCAAAGCCACCATCTGTTTAGATAACACAACAATCAAGGCATGCACCAACTAAATTAAAGTTTTTCTAGAATGAAGATCAAATATTTACCAAGTTTGTGAAACAAAATGCTATTTCCCTATGAAAAGCTAAATGTGCATCCACATAACCACCGAAACTATGAATTACACTGATACCAGGTGCGAGTTATTGGGTTCTGGTGTTTTGACTATTGTTGGGTTCTGTGGGATTGGGTTTGTGGGGGTTTTCTGATATCTAGTAGGCACCCCAATTTTAGAAGGATGATGTCAGCAATTTAAACAATCCATTGAAATCCAGCTGCTTACCGCTGGGGGTGGCATGTTGCAAGGTGGGCACATCCCTTACCTTTGAAAAGCTGGCCCCAGGAGTGAAAGCCAGGCTGGCAGAAGGCAGGGGGGACAAGTCGGATGGCAGCGGGAAGTCACCACTCCTGGCTGCCAGCACTGCCCAGGCAGACAGAGAAGGATGGCTCTGCCTGAGGGTTGGGGCTTGACAGGCAACACCTCATTTTTTTTTTTTAATACTCCCACCTGGCTGGGATTCGAGCAGACCAGTGGACATGAATAAGTCTTCTTGAAATTCCAGGTTTCCATATTTCAAAATTAAACACCAAACTAAACCATCCCTTGTTCTCCCCATGAGGATCTACCATCCTTTTTCCGCCAACTTAAGAAGGCATTGTATCAAGCACTGCCTGATCCACCCCTTCTCTTTAGCATCTCAGTATTTTCATTCATTAAACAACACTGAACTACTAACAGTCCCACTGACTTTATGGGACTGCTGATAGAGTAACGCAATACACAACGTACAGGCGTAGGGTCTGCCTGTAAAAAGAAGCTGGCCATGTGACACTGCAAGCACAAGATCAAAAATGTAACTTAACGTGCGTGTCATGACAAGTTAAAGAATGTAGCACTCAAAAAGAATTGACCTGCAAATGTAATTGTGGTTCTTGTCTTGAAAGTAGGTACTTAAGGCTCAGGTCGGTGTTTGGTAAATAAGAGACATTCACTTCAATAAGACCACTAGCCCTCCTAAGTACATGCTTGCATTTTCACAGGGCCGCAGCAACAGCGGGAAAAGCTGGGACACAAACCAAAGAATTAACATTTTGGCAAAGACACCGGGTTGCATCTTCCTGACATTCCAGAGAGGCAAAAAGCAGTATCTGAACAAAATAAACATCCAGGATCTCCTGTCGGTAAGACCGGAAAAGATCCTACAGGAACACAAGCATCAGTATCACAGGACAGGACTAACGGCAGAAGACAGGCTGCCGCAAGAGCAACATTGCGCTGACTTTAATAGTTGTCTGTCATCGGAGGTCTGTAACATTTCAGTTCATTACGATTCCCCGTGCATCCCTTAAGAGCCTCAGAGCTCATAAAACTGATGTGTCATATTTTGATACTTGTGCTAAACACAAGCTTTATTATTACCAGTGTTTAAACCCGATACAATCCACACAGTCCTTACTGAGATATCTGATTAAATTTCTAATATTCATGAAGTAGAATTTTAATATTGAATGCTCAAAATGATTTAAGTCTTCTGATGTAATGGAACATAAGTCATTCAGTGTCAAGTGGAAGGCAGAACCTGTATTATAGCATTAATTATTTGGGATATTAGCATTAATTTCTTTTTCTATTTGAATTAAATGGAATTCAAAACAGTGTGAATTTATGAATAGTCCACAATATAATTATTTCTATATTACCCCTGCAGCACTAGCAGAAACACTGCCTACAGACCTGAAAACATAAAGGAAGGACATTGATCAATCTTTCTTCTAATCTTTTTTTTGAAAGACAGGAAAGGTGAAGCTCACTATGTTTATACTCTAAATGGTTTACACTGGTTTTGATGTGAAATATACGTCTTTATACCTATAAATGCCATCTACATATTTTTGTATTCAACATGCAATGATTAAAGGAAAAACACATTTAATAAAGATACACCATAGCCAAATTCTTTGGAATAAAACCATTCTTAATTAAAACCCCTGCAAAAATAGCAGGGGCTTTACAAAACTTCAATACTCACTGGGAAAAACACTATGTCTTAACTTACATTTCCAACGTTGCTATGTCCACAGGATTTCAAGGAGTTCTGGTAGGAAGGAATCATTACAGATACAAACATGATACCTTTTCTCCAGCTGCTAAATGGTACCACTCTTTAACTCAGTTATGTTACAGGTACAGCCAGACAGCATTGTTAAAAAAAATAATTCATAATTCCAAATAAATAAATACAGCACTCATGTAAAACTGCAGTTTGCAGATCATCTGAGTCAGTTACCAGAGTGCTAGATACCACAGTATAACATTCCCATACAAAACCCACAAAAATCGGTATTTATCAGGTTTTTATCCAACTTTACAAGACTCCTGCAGTCTGGTCAAACCAGAAACAGCTGTCCAACTAAAACTGTAACTTTACGAATAAACAACAGCCAAGGCTAAAAATAAGCCAAACCAACCATCTGTGCCACTGCTCCTGTTCTCAGTCCATCTAACAGAGTCAGCTCCCAGCCCCGCACTCCGCAGCAGACCTGGCACGGGGTGTTTGTGTCATCGCTGACTGATAGCACTAACACAAAATGAAAAATCAGTGAATGAAGTGGTCACTTCCGACTCAAAAAAATACTCAACGCTTGTCCTTCTTGTTGTGCTGAAGTTCTTATCAAAAGCACCGAAAAGCATTTAAAACACACACATCTTTAAAGCAACTGGATGAAATCCAACAACCGTGTTGTTTTTCTATTTCTACTAATCTACCAAACAAACTTCCAATCTAAAACTTCCAATTAAACTTTCAACAAAGACTAAATCTATTTAAGACAAAACAAACAAAAAACCCAAGGGGCTCTTGGTTTTCCAACTGAACTCAAAACCAAGAAAAAGCCTACAGTAAGTTTTGATAAGCCAGGTGTCAGTGTGCATTTGCAGCAGCCCAGATCTCCTGTGGTGGAATCCAGAATGCCTGACATGTCATCATTCATGATCTGTCAAATCTGATAACACTTTGTGTGTGTCTGGCGGGACACCATCCATTCAGGGAAATGAACATGTGATTTGTTGTCATGACAGCTATCAAAACCCAGACCGAGAACATATCATACAGCCACGTATCATCTCTCCTCCTGCGTTAAAAGGTTGAAAAATACTTTACTTGTCGTCATCTGAAACATCATTAGGATGTCAACTGAGAAGTCAACTCCTTTGGAACAGCAGTGGTCCAGGATGGCACTGGGAGCCAAGTCCCACACACGACGGATGTGGGGGGAAAACAAGCGGGATGAATGCACGGCTATTGTAAGAACAGGAAGGAAAAACCTTGCAGGCGTGCTATGCTGAGGGTGTTCCTACTGCATTAAAACCAAGAGGTCAGCCCGATCGATGCCGAGGACTCCCCTCCTCCGGTATCAGTGCCAGGGTTTGCTAAGCAAGAGGTTTAATTTATTGCTGTTCCTTGAAATATTTTATTAGTCCACAATGCCCTAAAGAAATTCAGAGTAATACGTCAATTTTATTCTCCATACACAGGATAAGTTTTAATAGGATTCAGTATTCCTCTTCTCTCCTAAACTTGTGTAGGGACTATTCACACACTCCTTTATTTTACTATACAGTTAACTAAAAACCGAATCAGTATGCTGATTAAGCCAACTTAAATTTGACAAGAAGGACAGAGTTATAAAATCCCAACATATTTAATTTATAGTTTGTCTGCTTAATGACCACCACCACACCTTTCTAAACCTTCCCACCCTGCAAGGATCTATTCTCATCTTGTTCTAAAACAGTGTCTAATGATTTTTTTTAAATAAATGGGGACAACATAGTTAAATCAGAAGATAAATGGACTAATTCTTTTTCAATGGCTTTCTTTCCTTAAAAATAAAAAAGCTTTTTTTTTTTTTTTTAAATGCTGCACTGCTAGCAGAACCCAGAATCTCACCCCAGCGGAAGCAGAAAGCACCTGCTTTTGCTAACCTTCCCCCTGTTCTCCAGCAGGATCTGATGGCTTTTCCGTATTTGCAGGGGGCTGATTCAGTGTAACCTGCAGGAGAAGCCGGCTGAGGAACGGCACCCAGCGAAAAGCAGCTTCTCACACCGTAAGAGGACATGACTCAGTTCACCTGCATCAGGAAGAGCATCCACAACTTCCAGCCTCTCGCTAACCCTCGGTAACCGCTTTCACACCCCTGGCCACTTCACCTTATGAAGGCTCCTACAAACACTCTGCTCGTTTCTAGAATTCAGAAACTTTATATGGCTCTGAAGGCCAAAATCTACCTTTTTATCAAAGAAGTAATAACCTGACAGCCCTGACACAGCAAACACTGTCCACACTGCTTCCAAGGACCATGCTGAAGCAACAGAGGGGAAAAAAGCACCCTACCTATCAAAACAGCACAACCTTCTGAAACACAATAATGAGTCACCACCTAACTATATATGATTAAAATTATATATATATATATAAAAGGATGTTGCCTGGGAAGGTTATCACCTAATTCTGTAAACATACTAAACACACCAAGTTTTGCCTAATAAAGTTTCAGCTATACTCTACATTCACTACCATTTTTCGCCTCTATTTCTAGTGTCACGTGTACTCTGCAGTCATTAACTTAAACGAGCTGACAAAAACTGGATCAAGTTTCTTCAGCCTAGGTTAAAACCACACCTGTCCTGCATTTTATTTTGCATCTGTATTTTGTCATGCTTGTAAGAGCGAAGCTACGCTTCTGAGAATTCAGGTATATGGCAAGAGGCCCAGCATGTTGACCCCACTGTCTGCTTCACAAAATAATCAATGAGTTACATATCACCACATTAATACTCGTTAATGAGATCAGGACCAGAATCAGTACAACAAACTTACAGATGGAAAATGCCTCTAAGCCACAAAGTTAGTTTCTACGACTTTGAACAAATACTGGCTACACCAGCACGCCTGAGCTCCCACTCTAACAGATGTTGTTCTTAGCGCAAGTATTTCTAAACCTTTACTGACATTGGGTTATGGTACATAGCTGCAGTGATTTAAAATGCAACGGGCTGCTATTCTCTAATCAAGATTTATTCCTCTGCACCTGAATTCTTAAATTTTACAGTACTCTATTAACACTTAAAAACATACACTGCCAGGCCACCTCACTGCACACAAAGTTATTTATGCTGAGTTTAAAATATGAACTCACTTCATTCATGGTAAGAAACAAATTCATTTGTTGTGTCACGTGTATTTAATGGAATATAAAAATATATATTTCATATTTCAATGCACTTCCAATTTACTCATTTCATTAACATTTATGAAACAATTAAGAACCCTTATGATGGGGAAAAAAGATTACTCCAAGAAAAAAAAAAAAAAAAAAACAACACTTGGAAGAATTACTTTACCCACCACTGATCAGAGCAATGGTTTAATTGGGCAGAACACCGACGACTACGTTATTATGAGGAAACTAATGGTCCTAATTGAATCTGCAAGAAAAATTTAAATGGAACTACCAAAACCAGAAATGAGCTTACGATTCCTGTGCTAACATTCATAAATTTTAGAGCAAAACAAACAGAAGAGTCATTTTTCAAAAGTTCTAAGTCACCACAATCTCACGTAGAATCTTGTTCAGAAGGCTGGACAATGGTGCACAGGTTAAATGAATAGTACAGGCCACACACTTTTAGGAGGAAAAAGCGATGCTATTTCCCACACTACAAACACCATTCCTGTTCTCTGTGAAGGTCTTCTACTCCAGGAACTTTAATCCAACAATTCTTGACTTTGTGGAAATCATTGTTCTGTAGCATTTCTGTGTATCTAGTAAACAAAAGGATAAAGTGTATTTGCCTCCAAGTTTATGATTTCAGTAAAAGTAGAAAGCATCTTTTCTGCAGAGCATATCAATTCTCTGCCTCTTTGACACGCCAGATGATCTACTTCAGGGGAGCAGGGTGTCCAGTGACGAGCACTCAGCACCTCACCCCAGGTCTGGCTAAAGTAACCAAAACACGGTAGCACCTGGTTTCACAGAGAGTTTTCAGCTACCTAAAAACTCCTTCAAATATCTCTAATAAATCCCCACCAGCAATCCTCCTTCCTCAAAACACTGAGTGATAGGGAATACCCACGGCTTAGAAACCATCGGTCCCTCGATACAAACAGGAAATCTTTTCTAGAACATACGCTTTAGATTCAAAGATGCCTTGGTTTTGAATTCAAACCCACGGCAAGTAAATTGATACAGCACCTGTCTCCATGAGTCTGGAAGCAGCTTTTATGCTCAAGGAGCATGAAAAACACAGGTACTCTGGGTAGTTTTGCTGCTGCTCGATACCATGACCAGCAAACAAAGCTATCTGGGCATCACATTTTGAGTTGCTACTGTTATAGTTTCTTCCAAGAATGCCAAGAGGGCTAACAAAGGAGCAACATACCAACAGCAACACAAGGTACAAAAACCCAAAGGCTGGAAAAAGAAGCAGATGCCGCCGACCTTGTCCATTTTCTTTAGCAGACAGAAGATGCAAGGAGACGCATAAGAGAGAAAATACCTTACGCTTCCACACAGCTAGTCAGGAAACAATAGAAGAAAAGAGAGGAAGGGGAGATACAAAGTTCCCTTTCCACTATAGTTAACAAGCCAAAGGCTTTTAATTTATCATATACTCAGTAGCAAGGATGTAATAAGAAGTACCATCCACAGAATCAAGGACTAAGTCTACTGTAGGTTTGGGAAAATGTAGCAAAACAATTTTGTGTTTCATTTTATCACAACAGCAATTGGAAATGCCATCTGGTAGAAGTAAAAGGCCAATACAACAGCTAATGTTGCAATGACAGAACGATGGCAGTGAGAGCTAACATTATAAGGAGTCTGTATCTGTTTCATGGCCTATATAAAAATATTTGCTAATTACACTCTTCATCTTCCTACTACAGGTGCCTTCTATATGTATATTTATTTATCGTTCCCAAAAGCAACATCTTCTGTCGAAGTCTCAAGAAGTAAGCCCGTTACAAACACAAAGCAATCTGCTTAACCGCCTTAACTGACTTGAGTCACGCAGACCATTTTGATTTGCAGAGTTGTGAAATCAGTTGTTTCTACGCACTGACATTGTTTTACTTCAGCAGTTATAATCCTAAAAATGAAAACACAGTACCATTTAACATCATCTACGTGGTACTGACTGCTTCAGATTCCTAAAAAGCAGTGGCAAAAAAGTACTTTCAGAGATTCTTCATAAGTTCCTACCCAGTGAGCCCTTTCAAATTCCTCCATATTAAGTTACCAGCCTAAACTCTCGATGATACAAACCATGCATGGTTAGGCCATGAAAATTTGTTTTTACAAAGGGCACTACCATGTCTCATGAAAGAGTAGTCTAATGCTCCTACGTGGAGCCACAACAACAGTAGCGGTATGTTCCTCAGAAACAAATACCGCTTCAGAACATGAGGAAGAAATGCCGTTCAGCTAAAGGCAGCTTTAAAAATCTTGCCGAGGTTCAGTCAGCATTCAAGTTTTACAGTAACAAAAGAACAAGACAGTTCTGAGTTAAAACGCTACATGTAATTCACAGAATAATCCCTATGAATGCAGAGGGCCACATGTACTGTAAAAAATACCAACCGTGGGAGACATTAACGTCGGAACTGGAGCCGAGAGGCACCCATGATCAGCCAGTCGCAGTTTGGTCAGACCCAAATTACAAACCTGAATCCCCATCTGACAACTTTAGCAAAGATGGGCCACGGAGCCCAGCACTGCTGCCAGCAAGGGCTATCTGTTAGTGTGGGCACATTTTTAACTAAAAACAGGATGGAAAGACTTAGAAACTTAAGTAATTTTACTCCCTAAACACCTAGGAATACGCTTTCCTGAGCAGTCAGTCCACGAGATATAATTTTACCGTCGGTTTGGGCTTTTTTTAAGATTTACGTCCTTTACCTACATCAGCATCGACCGGGGAGGGAGGAAGGGAGGGATGGAAGGGGCACACCGCACCGCTTTCCTCAAGAAAAACCCCGGCTTCAGCTCTCCATCAAGTTGAGAACAGAGAGAAGAAAGCGGGGGGGCGGTGGGGGCGAACTCTCGGCCGCAGCCCTCCGGGACCGCCCGCCGCGGGGGACCCGGTGCCGGGCGGCGCCGCTGCTCCGCTCTCCCTCCGCTCCTCTCTTTGGCCGCTCCCGCCCGGGAAACTTTCCGGTTGCGCCGCGCTCCGGCCGGGAGGCGCTGCCTACCCTCCC
>VXBJ01000881.1:425549-501034 GCA_013400055.1 Nycticryphes semicollaris | reverse complement strand
TCAAACCCTGGCGCTTCCCCGGTAAAGCTGGGAAAAGCGGATACGCGCGGGGAAAGTCCTGGCGAGCGCTTAAAGGAACGGGGATGTGGGGCGGGGGAGCGCGCTTCACGGTCAAGCCGGGGGAAGAGCCCCGGCGCGGGGAGAGGCGGTGCGATGAACCGGACCAAGGGGGCACAGAGCCGTCGCCGCCGGGGAACTTCCAGCCATGGCATCAGGGGCGCCTCCACCACCCATTGGCCGTGGGCCGTGACGTAACTCCCGGAGCGCGCGGGGCGGCCGCGGCCCCAACCCCGCAACGGCGGCCGGGCCCATCCCGGCTCCGACTGTTTCCGGCCTCTCTTCACCTCTCCTCGCCTGTCCTCTTCCGCCCCGGGGCAAAGTCCCAGCCTCACCGGCCCCAGCGTATCGCGCGGGTTAAGGCGGTAATCCTCTTTGCAGGGGGTCGGTGCGTACCTGCCCAGGTGTTGTTCCCTCAGGAGAGGGCAGGGAAGCTGTCCCGCCTCCAGCCTCCCTTTTCTTCCAAAATGGAGCCCTGGGTGGGCTCCCGTCCTGCCCTCTCTCCCTCCCCCTTCCATGAGTCAGATCGGCGGGATACCCCAACAAGTAAAGAGAGAAGAACCCCGCGGAGGCCTGAGTCTCGCCGGTCGCGGGCAGTCACCGTCCCGCCGACCCCCCGTGCCTTCCCCGGGGCGGGGTGAGTGTCCCTGGGCCGTGGGGAAACGGAAAGATGGACCTTCAGGAGTCACCGGGAGAGTTCAGACTGAAACCAGGCGGTGCTGTGGGGGTCGTGCTGCTCTGAAAGGTTACGAACCCATTAACCCATTCCTAACATGGCTGCTGCCAAGGAGAGGAGGCTGGCGTTACCCTGACGGGTCCCTTCTCTCCTCAGGGTGCGTTTCCTTGCTCGGATGGGAAGGCTCCCCAACACCACTGCCACCCCGTCTGAAACAAAGTCAGCAGCCCCGCTGCTTTCTTTCCCCCAAATGAGGAAAAACTAGTAGGGAGAACTTCGTATAAAGATTTCCAGCTCTTTAAATACACCTCTTAAGAAGTGGATACTTGGAGATCTTCCCATGCTCCTGCTTAAAATAGTTCAGAAATCCTGAAACGGCTCCCTCTTCCCCATATTAACTTTTACTAATTCTCACAGCATTTCACTGATGGTTTGGGAAACCCAAGCGCCTTTCACGTGCCCATGAGATAAACCTGGAAGGAAAACGTGGCTGCTTCTTTCTTCCAAGAGAGACGCACACCTGAGGGAGGAACAGAAAGCCCCTTTCCTTTCCAGGCTTTTCTTGCCCACATGCAATGTCAGTTCAGAGAGGAGTTAATCTTCTATTTGAAACAATAGCCTGACAATGATTTTTTTTTAGAGCTGGAAAACATTTGGGGTCTCTACTGCCTCGCCATGCGGTCAGGCCTCGCTCCAGCCTGCAGAGGCTTACGCTGAATTTTAAGTGGGACCTGACACCCAAGGGCTTTCAGAGAGAAATCTGGTGTTCCTGGAACTAAAAGCACTGTGGGAGCGATAACGGAGAGGTGAATTATCCCTCCTCTCTTTTGCATTTCTACCACATGGTGAGGTTTCAGTCTGAGTTACCTTCTTACCGCACCCTTGCTAACGCCAACCTGCTGAAATCTTCCACTTTCTTGTTTTCCCTGTGGCACCACTGAGTTGAGGATGTCCAGGGGAAGGTGACACGACCCCGCAGGGTTTCCAGGCTAAATTAGACCTCCAAAAGCATTCGGCACCGTGAGACGCCGAGTGGGCAGTACATCTCAAAGCATTCCAGGTGTCTGAAAAAGATGATAAAGCACACCTAGCCTTAGCAGATTAATGCTAAAAGGATTTACGGAAGATGAATGTTTTAAGGAGGGATTTGGATGAATACATTGTCTTCAGGCAAAGAACTAATTTAAGGACTCTGAAGCACACTATTGTTAAATATATTTAATTACATTAAGAAACGACCCATTAAAAGCTGGTTTTTCCAAACTGTGACTTAAAACAAACAGGAGACACTGTAGAAAGGGATTGCAAGGCTATGTTGAAGGGTGTCTTAACCATCTGTCTGTTGAACAGATCCTTGTGTTTCACCAGCAAGAAAGACCACGTTGTTGCCCTGAGTAGTAGTTCAAAACATCGAGCCTACCGAAATAGTAATGTACACTTTTTGAAATGTCATAATTAGCCGTTATCTCTGGAATAACTGTTATTAAGAAGAGCTGCCTGCTTGCGATTTGAGTGAGAATTACATTCTAAATATGAGAAGATGATAAATCTGGGGGAATCCGCACAGAAGCGAAAGCGGTACGTGATGTGGCAGGCACGCTATTTTGTATAAAGAAAGTAAATATGCAAAAAATGCACTTTTGCATATGCATAAGAGCGATGCGGTCCTTAAGAAAAAAAAATACACAGGAGAGAAGAGCATGAATATTTCCCCCAGCCTAAGGGGGTAACCGTACAGTAAAAATAAAAGAAAAAACAGTTAAGCAACAGAAAGATGCTGTCTTCAGCTTCGGTAAAGAAACAGAGAAACAGCCTGCCTCGCGCTGCTGCTTTGAGGAGGGTGGTTACATGCAGACAACAAACCCAGAGGCTGTGTGACGGATTTCTTTGGCAATTGTGTAATGGCAGTCTTCAAATTCACAACTTGCACAAGATGCAAAAAAAAAACCCTATACTGTGTCTTTTGGTTTTTATTTATTTATTTCTTATTTCTCTTGGCCTTTTTTTTTTTTTGAAGATGGCCTATTTTCTCTTCTCCATGCCATGATGCTTGGGCTTTCCACCCCCGGCCTGGCCGAGCAGTGGCTTCCTTGGGACATGCACCTCGGACCTTTGCAGAACCAAACCACGCTAATGTATTTACACCCTGCTGTGGTGACAACATGACTGGCATCGCCCAGGTGGGCTCCCTCCACCGCCTGGGCAAATACCTCTACTTTTTTCCAGGCGCATCAAGTTTTTTCACCAGCTGCTCTGTCTAGAGTATGAACTAATACCCGCTCCCGTAGGCCAGTGGGAGATGTTTTGGCAGGGACGTGAGAAGGAGGGATTGGAAAGTCGTTTGAAAACCTGGAAAACGGTGTTGCCCAGTTCAGAGGTGGACAGCAAGGGCGTTTGGTCTGTGTTAGTTCACTGCAGAGAAAATGTACCTAAGTCTAAGTTAACATGTTTTAAAAGTCGCTGCTCCTGCTTTTTAAAGCTGTTTATTAAAGGCATTGATATTGTAATAAAATTAATTTATACATGTGGGGTTGTAACACTGTGTCACTAACAGATGCAGATGTAAAGAAACACTGCATAGTCTGAAAAAACAAGGTGTTTTTTAGTTCCCTCTGATGTGAAAAAACGTTCACTTTAATAACACCTTGCAGGAAACTTCCGATCTTATGATTCAGTTAATTTAAAAATGCAGAAAGCAATGTCAGTGTCTTTTCTCTCTCCTTCTTAAAGAGTTTACATCATACGTGTCATCCAGTTTCTGCTTAAAGCGTATGCTCGGTTCCCGTGTAGATGAAGGGGAATTACATGACCGCTACCAGGGGAGAACAGATCCCAAATACTCAATTAGTTACTGCTGAGTCACTTAAGTGTATTTGCACAATGATTCTAATTCAGCCTGACGGTAACGCAGCTGCTTTTCTCTCTTGCTGCATGGCTGCTGCATCTTCAATGACATTTACGAAAAACGTTGAGGGGGAAGAACGTGTCCTTAGAGCTCAAAACGCATCCAAATTCTTCTCTTCAATGGACCAAAGCTACCCAAAGGTGCTGTAAAACCGCACGCTGAATCTATCAGCAGATCGCGTTTTATTATGACAAATGCTATCGTTATCTTTTGTAGACAGTTGCTAAGATTCAAAGTATTTATGTAAGGAAAACAAACCGGTGTTTTGGGCTTTGGAAATGTCAGGGCCCTTGATGCTTCTGTTTATTTAAAAGTGAAAGTGTGCTGAGGGACATCTTTTGAACTCTATTCAAAGGTTAAAACTGATCTTTCATACAATTTTGAAATTCAAAGTATTGCTGCTAAATGGCTTGACTGCAGTATAATCTCCATTTTGAACTTAAACACTGGATTCTGCCCAGAGCTGGCCGTTCTGCGCACCGCAGGGACCTGGGCGTTGCATCTTGCAGCCATGAAGTGGCCACCTCGAGGGAGGAGCGCAACTACCTCAAGGGAGGAGCACAGCCCCTTGACACGTGGCAGGGCAAGAGTTCAGAGGGAGCAACATAAGACGTAACGTCACACTGCCAAGGCAGGGTATGTCAGCAAGATGTCATTGCCCACGCAGGACTTTGCCCAGTATTGCAAGTTGGTACTCCCCTCAGATGGAGAAAACCATGCAGGGAGAGTCAAAGGAAGATATCTCTTACTTGGGGATCCAGTAGGCTGCATCACCAATTGCATGAGCCCAGGCACCAGTGTGTTCTTTGCTTGAAAGGAGCATTTTTCAAGTGTATGTAGTTGTTTGTCCCTGCTGATGAAGGAAAACTCAACCTGGTGGACCCTCAACCTGGTGAAGCCCCGTGGCAGCTTCCTTGGGGACTCACCAGCTGCAACCTTGCAGCATCTGTGTGCATGGGCAAGAATTCTTCTCTGGCCCATCCCAGTTTTGCATGGCAGCCACAGCCTGGGGAGGTGAGCAAAGGGACCTGCTGCAGGTGGACAGTTGTGTTGGGTGGATCCTGTCAACCCCAGACCTTGGGCAACAGAACAGAGGGATTGTTTACAGCCTTAATTACCAACTTCATACATGAGAGGTGACTTCACCCTTAAGAGCTCTAGCTGTTGTCAGAGTCTCCCAAGCTAACAATACTGTAGTTGAGTGCAGAGAAGGAAACAAATGCCCTTTATTAGCCTTCCCATTTCTTTTGTAATAACTGATGACTAATCATAGGCCCTGCCTGTGTAAACTGCATTGCTGATTATTATAGTATTGTCATTGTTATACAAAATATTTGGTATTTCTCAGGGCACTGATTCCAAGAAGCACAAGGCTATGCAAAAAGCCCAACCTTCAAACAGTATTTTCATGACTGCCAGGGAAAGTCTGGAAGCCTGATCCCTGTGAAATTAGAAACCTGTAGATAAAAGGAAAATCAATGTGCTTTTAAATCAGGATTTTACATTAGTTTCATGAGTGGTGTCCTGATTCAATTTTTGAATGTTTGAGGTTGGCAATTCTGAATTAGGTCAGATACTGTAAATAGTTTTTCGGCTGTTATATGCTGACATGAAGTTTACCTTCATGCAACATTTCCTGTTTGAATTGGTAATGCAGGCTGTTACTTTCCCGTACACAAGGTTTTTGTCTACAGTCTGCACAGAGGTACAGTCCATACAGATCCAACATCATCTACGATCTGCACAGGTCATACCGAAATCTGCTTTGTCTGCTTCAGAAAATACGAGAGTGTAGTCTATATTTTGCTTTTCAATCTGGAATTAAAAAGGACCGTATCAGTAGAGTGATCACTAGATCATTTTCTCTGCGTCTGCGTGATCTACAATAACAGGGTTAAAGCAGCATGGACATGCAAATAACAAACCAAGACTCCGCCTGCTCCTGGTGAAAAACTTAACTTCAAGATGTTTTGCATGGTCAGTTTTTTAAATTTCCTTCTTAATGTTACAGACCTTGTGTTTTCGACATTGAACAAATTAAGTCATCCTTGTTTTCGAATGAGAAATACATTTTTAAAATCTAACAAGGTATTGCTTTAAAATCAGCATTTGGGTATATAAGATGATGGAACACTGTTTCCAGTAGAACTGGTACGTAATTATTGTAAGATACGGTGTACTCTGGTATTTTGCTGTCACTCAGCAAATAACCTCAGTCACTGCTGTGGAATTAATTGAATAGTACATCACTACAATCAATTGCTGCTCTAACTAATTAAAATTAGAATTAGCTGAAAGAAAAATAGCATAAAGAACTAACATGATTGAAAGAGAAATTGTCTTGTGACTCCATCGGTTATAACTGGAATTGCTGAATGATTATACATAATAGAAAAGCTGAACACAAGACAGAAATATAAAAATCACTGGTCAAATACAAATATTACATAAAAGAATCTGGAAACACTAAATTGTTAAATCAGATGGAGAAATTTTTAACTATACAAAATTATAAATATAGGTTGTTAACTGAAATCAAGATGAAGTAAGATTTATTTTAAATATTGATTGTATTTTCAACAGAACTCATGTTCTGTACAGTTAATTATTTTAAGGAACAAACTTACTTTTTAGTTGTGACAGAAGAGCTGGAAAAAAAATAATCAGGCTGCAAAATACAGTTACGGGTTTCTTGGATTTGGGTGGTTTTTTTCAGCTTTAAAGCAATCCATTTTCAAGCAGCTATTGCAAAGACAGCAACCTGGCAATAGCAAATGGCTGAGCATATCTAACGTCAGATCTGCTCCACTACCATTCTTTTAGCTGATCTCTATTACATACAGGTATTGTCTAGAGACAAGAGAAATAATTCAGAAATCAGTGTTCCCAGCCTTTGTTTTCTATCTGTCACTGTCACCCAAGCTCTATATAGCTTTAGCTTAGTCGGTAAAGCTTTGGCAGTTTAGCATTCCTATCTTTCATATGATTATAGTAATAGTTCACTGGGGTGATGGGGGGCTAATTTGCAGATGGAAAGCATGGAGGGCATCGTAAACAGGTGGTATATTTTAGTGTTATGACTTGCGGGAGCCAAGTCAATTCTGATTTAGCTCAAAAATCCAGCACTCAGCTGAAACACAGCGGATGCTATTTTTTCTTCAACATATTTTGCATGGATCTGATGTATTTATAGTGTTGACACTCATTAGCCAAATACTTTTGTCATACTAACCTAAGTCAAGAAACATTTATCTGTACTCTGTGAACATACTTGAGCGTATGAAGCCGTGGAATCTGGACCAGTGTCTGAGAGGGTGCCATCTGCCCAAAGTAGGAGCAATTCCTACTCCTGGCAAGAAATAGGCAATTCCAGACAAAAGGTCCTCATTGGTCCCCAATTTTCCTGATTTGAAATATCACAGCTCCTTCAGTACCAAACCTCCCTCGAGTGGGGAGCGTCTGCCATAGCCATGAGGCAGGAGGTGTGGGGAGCGGGTGGCCACACGCTGCTCGGCTGCTGTATAAAAATGCAGTGGTCTAACTCGTTCAGGAACTGTTTGACCTAATAACGATTTCTATTCTAGGTTTTAAATTACCTACACATAGATGTTTAAAATTATGTAAAATGAGTTAATTCTTACAAACATTCACATGCTGTTTTCCTCCTTGTCTCCTGGAGGGTTTTCTGCAGAGCTCACCATAGCAGTACCCTCCTGCTCTCCTGGGGCTATAAATTTGGTTGGTCAAGTCCCTAGCTGATGAGGCAAATCACGTAAGCAACCTTAATTGCAGCTCATTTACTTTGTGTTGATACTGGTGGGTCCTGACGGTCCTTCTGCAGGTCAGCCAGGAGAATGTCTGTGTCCTCTGCCTGCACCCCACAAACCGGGTGGTTTGCCATAGGACTTTCCCAGCAGACCACAGAGAACCTACAGAGGGTCAAGGCTCGAGGTTTGTTGCCTCTGCAGCTCCCCTTGAAGCCCCTGCCAGCATGACCTTAGCTGGCTTGCCTCCCTTTGCCAGCTGCCGGCTTCGGAGCTCCCGTGAAAGCATCAGAGAGGCAAAAAATCTCTGCACCGTGGGAGGGTGGGTGGGAAAATTGATAATGGGGAGTGGTTGCATTCTCCCCATTCCTGTCCCAAACCTCCTCGTCACAGGGCCCTCTCCACCGAAATACCCCCAGGAGGGGAATTCCTGGGAAGTATCCAAGCTAGAGGGAATGAATTGTGCCTTTAAGTTGAGATGTTGTTGTTCAAATAGGTCTAAAGCCGTTGTGAACTGGGTTTTCTGCTGGTCCCCACAACTGTTCTTTGCTGGGTGCAGTGTATCGGATCACAGTTTGGTGTGTTTTAATGGTGTCCTCCCCTAACGGGTGCCTAACACTGCGCAGCCTTGTGCTTTGGTGTCTGTAACTTTGAAATTGCTTATGGGAAAGCTCATGGCTCTCACTGATTTCATCTGCTCTTGCAATTGCACTGTGAGTCATCCAATATGGTCTGTATTTTGTTTTGCCTACAGACCGAACTGCCCGAATCACATCTTTGCTCAGATAGTCTACTCTCAGCTTTCTCTAGACAAAAAAAAAGCAAGCAAATCAAAAAGTTTCTTGCTCTCAAAGCTGTGGAGGCACACTTAAAAATGTCTACTCCTAAGCTCCTTTTTACTAGGTGATAACTTTTAATAGTGCTTATTTGGGGTCATGAGTTATGCATACCAGTGGCTGGCAGTTCTGGGTGTTTGGTTTCTCTGAAACTTCCACTTATCTCCATGTGGGCACCCAGAAATTGCATTACCCACCCTTGGGGAAGTAGCGAGGTTATAACACATCCCAGGGCGGTGGTGAGGCTTGATGGATGTTCATAAAACGCTTTGAGATCCATAGAGGGAAATCACTGAAAGAACAGCAGTCCTGTGCCTTTCAAGTGCTTCTAGAGAGCGTAGGTCTACTTTCAACGGCATTCGGAGGTTTTTCCCTTAACTGGGCTTTCACTACACTGCTTTGCCTGTGAGTCTTTATAATGGGGGTGGCACGGTCGCTACAGCAGTGCAGCATCTGCCCATTAGCTTCAGTTTTAGACCTGATTTGATCTTTCACAGGTGGTTGGTAAGAAGGAGCAGCACACAGCAGAACCTGAAAGGACTGCAGAGGGAATCTGCTGAGGTGGGTACAACCGCCCAGTCCCCTTTTAGCCCAGAGCTTCGCTTGCTGCCTTAGACTTGTGGAATAGAAATAAAGTCAATCTCAAACTCTTCAGCCAAGGCTTAGCCTATTGAGAGCACCAATTACAGCGAAAATCCTTAAACTACACTTGCAGGGAGAACTCTTTTATGATTTGCTGAAGCCAGGAAGTCACTAAGCGAGTGCAGCCCTCTCCGAGCAGGGATGCTGCTAACAAGCAACATCAGTGTTGGTTTTAGGAACAACACATTTAGGTGCACTGGCCAGGCTAATAGAACGGAAAGTTATTTTTCCCACAGTTTGGCTAAAAGTGGCATAATTATGTCCATTACTTTATCAGAGTTGTTACCTTTGCAGTTGTAAACAAGAAAACCTTGCCAATTTTCCACTCAATGGAAAAATTCTGTATGCTTTGAGAGCAATACACCAGAGACGACACATAATGGAAATGTTGTCATGGAGTGCCAGCTCAAAAAGAGAGGAAAATGGCTGAAGAATTAACTCTCAAAAGACTTTTTTCTTTCTCCTTCTCCTTCTTTTTACTTTTTTGCATTTTCTTTTTCCTTTTTCTTTTTCTTTTCCTTTTTCTTTTTCTTTTCCTTTTTCTTTTTCTTTTCCTTTTTCTTTTTCTTTTCCTTTTTCTTTTTCTTTTCCTTTTTCTTTTTCTTTTCCTTTTTCTTTTTCTTTTCCTTTTTCTTTTTCTTTTCCTTTTTCTTTTTCTTTTCCTTTTTCTTTTTCTTTTCCTTTTTCTTTTTCTTTTCCTTTTTCTTTTTCTTTTCCTTTTTCTTTTTCCTTTTTTTTCTTCTTTAATATTAAAACATATAGAGAAAAGAATTTCTATGTATCTCAACTACTCTTGTATGTATTCTTTGCTCTAATTGAAGATTTAGACCTATAGCAAATCCACTTGTCTTTTCAGTTGTAATTTCCCAGGCACTTCCTGCTTGTTTCTTTGATCAGTGCTGGTTAAGTATTGGAAAAATAGACTTGCAGGCATGCAGGTATCATGGAATTAAAGGTAACATTCTGTGTGAACAGCATAAAGGAGTTTGGGGAATATATCTGCCAATTAATTGTGCTTAGTTAGATGAATGCTGTACTGGTTTTTGTAGCACTAGGTCAAATTGTGATCTGCTTATGTGCCTCTACCTGGCCGTTCCTTGCTTTCTGAAGGGCAAGATGGGCAGAAAGGTCTTGGTAAGCTATAAATCTGCTTGGTGTCTTCTCTCTACTGAAGTCAGCTGAGCTAATACAGAGGAGGAAGCAACCTGTCCCATTTGGATCTATATTTTGGTCCCAGTTCTTTTCCTGCAGCAGTGCAGAATTGTGTTTAACCTGTATTGCCCATGCCCTCTTTAATCCAAATTAATTATTTGCTGACCAACAACAATTGATTATCTGAAACAAGAGTAAATATTGCTCTAGACATTTGTGGTTTCCCTAAGGCTAATTCCTAGATTAAATCATAAACATTTATACTCTGGCAGAAAACATTTCTTCAAAGCTAGGCGAGCATGTATCTAGTACAAACATATCCCCAGCAGCCACCGTTTAGGCTGCCTGTGACTATTTGGACAGTCTGCTACGTTCATATTGATTAATCTTTTTCTAATGAAGTTATACCGATCTTCTTAATTCCTCTGATCTTTGCTAATATCTTCACCAGCAGAGGTGTTCATGACGTGCAGTCAGGACACAAGCCTGGAGCTGGGCATGGTCCTCCCAGCAGAGCATACACGGAGCCTGTGGGTGCAGCCACTGAAGTGCTCGGCTCAGGAGGAAGAGGAGAGGCTACATGTGTCTCCTCTCTGTTCCCAGTCCTGTGTCCTGCTTACACCGGCTCTGGCCCTGACTTGACCCTCCCCTTTGACTCACTGGTGCAGCACAAAGCTGTGTAAGTTTTCCTGTTGTTTGTTTTGTTTTCTTCCGGGTTGTTGGACTGAGGTGGTACAAGTACAAAGCCAATGCATGGGGGGCCAGTGTCACTTGGGTATACAGAGTCGGACTGTGTAGTGGCAAGGGCGTGAGAGATGGCTGGGACCTCCAGCTTTGGGGTCACAAAGTGGTAATTTCACTCCCCAAGACTTGTGAAACAAAACCCTTGGAGCAAAAGGGGTCAGAAAAACAACACCGTCAGCCAGCACCTTCTGCAGGGAGCTCCTGCAGCCCGGCACCAGGAGACATGGGGCACAAGGATCTCCTAGAGAACCCACCACTGCTTCTCTGTCCAGGACAAAGGGAACTCGCAGTTGCTTTCCTGGGGATCCAGTGTCTGTTTTTGTAGGCATTTTGGTGTATGAAAACAGACACTCCTTTCCATGTGAGTGCCTGACACATTAAACAGCAACACTATTCATCCTTTCTCTCACTTCATAGATCTCACCTTTACCTTCAACAGCAGAGGGGGGGTGGTATTCATAGTCAAAGCTGCTGCATAACTGTTGTGGATCCATCCTCCAATTGTGTGCCTGCTTGAACGAAGCCCACTGTGGCAGGCCCTCAAGGCAAACAAGCGCTGTATTTTTGGGATTGCAATCAAGCCCAGGCATGACAAGATCATCAGGGATGGTCCCGGGCACACGCAGGCACAGAGCTGGCGGGTTTTAGAGACTTGTGAAGTCAAACGGGAAGGTATGGATTTGCAATGTTGAGTGCAGGCATCTTAATAATACATAAGTCTTTTGTTAGTCACTCAAACCTTTCATTGGGTCAAGCCCTAAGCAGCTCATTAAGTTCCAGTCATACAATCAGGAAGTCAAAGCGATGTCACATAGAGCCACTGCCCCCACACTGTCTCTGCTGAACAACTTCGGGAGTGCGGTGGGCCATCCGTAGCCATCTGAAAACAATTCCTGCAAACTCAAAACTAAAGTATATGTTCGTGATTTATGAGAGATTGGAGAATCAGCCTTCCAATTCTCCCTAATTTCCTTGAACATTTGGCTTACTGTTTGAGGAGCTGTCTAATTTCTTCAGACTAAATTGATAGTTGTATTTCGACAAGAAAAAATCCATGACAAGTGACTTGTTTTACAGATTCTTATGTGTTAGGAACACATCTTTTACATACTTTAAATGGAAGACGATTTGATGAAGAACTAAAAGTCTCTGAGCGCCAGCTTTAGGCCACAGAATTTTGTTATTAAAAATAACAAAACCCACACAGCTGCAGAGAGGGAGGTAGAGTCTGTGCTGGGAAATTATTGGAAAATTACAGCCAGGGAAGAGGGAGGCTGAGTGTAGGATTAGCAAGTGAATTCCCCTACCGCCTCTCCCACAAATAAATCGGTGGAACGTGGATGACCCTAATTCTGGTAAGGAGAGGCAACACACAGTAACCCTGCCCCCTCCGCCCAGCTCCCTTGGCTCCCAGTAATGCCCCCGGCCCTGGAGAGCAGGAGCCCTGGCTCATATTGCCTTGCGGCTGCTGCCAGTCACAGAATCACAGAATCTCAGGGATTGGAAGGGACCTTGAAAGATCATCTAGTCCAATCCCCCTGACAGAGCAGGAACACCTAGAGCAGGTCACACAGGAACACGTCCAGGCGGGTTTTGAATATCTCCAGAGAAGGAGACTCCACAGCCTCCCAGGCAGTGCCAGATGCAGGTCCATCACCTCCACCTTTGGCTCCAGGACTGAACTGCTCCTCCTACATTTATGTCTTTGCTGCTATTCCTACATGCTCTTCCCAGCCTTCATTTCTCAGAGAAGTGGATGTACACTGATCCAAATGTTTTGGTGTATTTTAATAACACTTCCATTCATTTACTGCCTGCTAAACAATACAGGAAAGTGTTCGAGGGGGATGTTTACACTAGGACAGACTTAAAAGAAATAGTACGTAGGCAAGAAGCAATTTTTAAGTATTTTTGTCTCCTTTTATAAAGGAAGTTGCAATGCCATTTAGACTGATCAAATATGATTCCTCATTTCTGGAATAATATAATATACAATATTATATTATTCCAGAATAATATACATTATTCTGGCAATAAAATATGCCTTCTGTAGAACAGAACCATGACCTACAGATACATTTCATACCACCCAGACAGGTAAAGAGAGAAGGCGTCTCTACATTGCATATATATCCTGGGAGCCTGCATCTCTTGTTCATACACAAGGAACTTTTGCTTCAGGTTTAAGTGCTCACCAGTTCAGATATTAGGTTGATTAACTGGGTCTAAAATGTTAAACCCATTTGTTAGAATAAACATGTGTTGAAAATCTAGGTCAGAACATCAGCTGGACTAGACTGGTGCTGTACCAGACTGGTGCTGTACTGCTGCAGCATTACAGAGGTGAGGATACAAGCATGGGTCATGTTTTCTGGATAACTTTGAGTTACAGCCCCACTCAAAGTAATAGTCATTTCCTCATGATTTCCTGTAAAATATCATCTATATCCATAGCAGCATGGGAGCAATAATAATACAATTACTAGTGCAGCACAAATTAATTTCTGAACAACTCTCTGCTTGTATGAAAGTCCTCTCAGAAGGGGAAAAAATAGATCAGTAGGCAAAATCCACTGCATTTGTACAAGGCCACGATGCTTGGGCTGCCTGGTGCAGCTGGAGAGTTGTAATCCAAATCCTTTCCGCACGTGACTGGAGTGAGCTCAGGGCTGCTTTGCCGGCCTCTTAAGAGTGTTAGTTTTTCCCGTAGCAAGCAAAAACCTGATGGACTCGTTGCAGCCGGACTGCAAACAGGTTCCTTCAGGTGCCAAGCCCTGCTCCCAGCCATCTGCAGGTAAGCAAACATCTTAATACCGGGGCTATGGGATTTGGGGTGCTGTGGTGCACATCCTGGAGGTGGGGGTCGAGCCACCAGGGAAGCTGCAAGGGCTCAAGGGTCCAAACTGTCATTAGGAAAAACCATTTTGTCAAAATAGCTGGATACTGGTGACACATAATTTTTCCCCTTCTTCAGCAGAACAGCAGCACCGCTGGGCATCACAGCTGAAATGGTGTGGTGTCCTTGGGGAACGGCAGTGTCCCCCAGCTGAGCTGAAGGGGTGGTGAGGGGCTCCTGCAGATCCTCTGCACCACAGGTGAGGGCAGGGTGACTGCAAGGACAGCCCTGGTTGACCTTGCCCTTGCCGATGGTCTGTCCTCTGGCTCGATCTGCAGGGCTCAATTAATGCAAAATCACAGCGCAGTCAACCCTGCTTTGCCTACAGCTAAATTGCACAGCTCTTGCGAGGGACATGGTGGTATGTCCCTGCGAAATCCGTTTTTCCCCAGCACGCCAACCCCTCTGCAGAGGGCTCCCTGGCCTTGCTTCCACCTCCACGTTTCTCTCTATGACAAGCTTTGCGGAGCGGTTGGAGAAACACTTCTGTGTGTGCAGAGGAATGGGCGATGAGGGCTCCTGCGCATCCTCCCGCCCCAGCACCGCTCCCGCAGACAGCATGATACGTAGGGTACAGATGGAGTTTGAAAGCTCACAGGTAAAAACACCAAAATAAACCACCCTCTCTAGTACTGATATAACTCTTCAGTTTAGTCTAAACCACTCAGCGAAACCACAATATTTTGAGAAACAGAGTAAATGTAAGTACTCATGTCCTTACAGCCAGTAAAACAAAATAAAATAAATGCAGCAGGCAGCCAGTTATAATGGACAAACAGTCCTTTGGGGAAGAGTTTCCCAAACCAACCATTAAATTCAATACATTTTTCCCTGCTCACTGTGGTCTCCTAAAGAAAGGGTAGAGCTTGGGGGATGGCAGGGGAACTGAGGAAATGAGATAAAAAAGCTACAGAAATTGAATTTCCTCACAGAGTAATTCTTCCATATGCTGCGTAAACTTTCCTTACCTAAATAAATACTTTGAGGCACACAAATTTTTACATTACAAGTGTGACTGATGGTAACTTTTGCCTATGTTGCAACTGCCCAAGAACCTTAGAAAATAGCTGGCACATTTACATCTTATATAAGATTTATACGTACATTTACATCTTAAGCTGGACAACAGCTGAGAACCACAAAGCCCTTCAAATCATTTGCAAATACCGGAGTTTAAAAAAAAACCAAAAACAAAAAACAAAGCAACCCCCCCCCAAATTCCAACCTCCTTTCCTCCCCTCTCCCCTCAGCTCTGTCTGCAAATAATTCTTTGTTCTTTGGACTTTTTGGCAACTTGACCATAAACACCTTTGCCTCTTTCCTTGTCACTGCTTAGGTGATTCTGCCTGGACAGGCCACATATAAGCGGAAAAGAAAATAATCATGTAATGAAAAAAGTATTCCAGATATTTAGGCTGTAAAATATCAACCTAAATATCAACTAAAGTTGCACTTTGTAGTACTTTCAATATATACAGTTCTATTTATTGCTGGAGTATCCCATGAGGCAGGTATAATTTATATACAGCATACAGCTACATTTAGGACAAAGAAATTACAGCATGCAGCAGTTAGGAGATTTCTCTTTGATCGAAAACCAATTCATTATCAGAGATGAAATTCAACATAAAGTTCCCAATTCTGCTGCTCCTACCCACTGTCTCAGAAGGAAAATAAATACATTCATAAAAGAAGAGGTAAAATTGTTTTGCTTCAAGTGCTTTTGACATTTCAAAAGTATTTAAAAAAAACCAACCCAGCCCTCAGTCTCTTAACATACCTATAATCTAAATTAATCAAAAAGTCCATCCCTTAACCACTAAACCCACGTATGTGTTATACAGCAGTGCAGGGACTAACAGCATCAGTTCCTGACAGGTAGAGATGGGTAAAGTCTTACCTTGCTCTACAAGAGCTGGCCTTTGGAGAGCTTGTTTTTAATCTCACTTTCCTCTCCATTAAATGAACAGATCAAATCAGATGGATTGCCTTGAAAGGAATTAATTTATTTTTCCTCCATGAGACTCTCTTATAAAGATCTACTTTCCATCCTTGAAAGAAAAAAATGATCTAAATAGAAGCAAAAAACAAATAGCAGAGCACAAGCTGTGATTTATCCGGTCCAGCATCAGAGAATAAGTTCTTCACTCAGAGCTGAAGATGGAGAATTTAACACCAAATTGGCTTCTTTCATTCAAGGACCATGAATCAATACTTGTTTATGTACAGTCTGTCTTACTATACTTTGTGTAGAGGAAGTTCTTTCACTCACGTTACTCTACCTGACCTGTTCTTGTTCAGATTTCATGTTGAAATGTCCTTGTCACGTACAATAACAGGAAGCAAATATAGTTTTGTAGTATTTAACTTTTTTCATCAAGAATGCTAATTAAAAAAAAAAAGCCAACCAAAAATAACCCCTTAAAGTTAACCAGCTGGAATTAAAGAGGATAAAATCCATTGCCTTGTATATACTTTTTTTTTTTTCACTCTTCTAAGTGGCCTTCAGTCCTGCATCCCTGGAATTAATAATTTTTAAGATTTTTTTTTATCCCCTCACTTTTAATGTTAAAAATAAAGTGTTTCATCATACATTAAGATCACCATAAACTGAATCACAGACATCAGTTTATGATTACTGCTACTATTGGTAATGAAAAAGTTCTCTGTCATACTGGGACAAATCCCACAGCCTTTTAAATTGCCTACATGAATAATCTGTGAAGTCCCCTATTTTAAATCATTACTAACATTGTCTCAACGTTTGGAGAGCCTGGAGAATTTGACAGGGTGGTTTCTATTTATTGTAGCCTAAAGACCTTTGCAAGGCCAGGAATAAGAAGACTCCTTGTCTCAATGACAGGGAAGAGATGGCTCCAGGTCCCCTTGCAAACCCTGCAGCAGCTGATGGTGCGTTCAAGGGCTAAAGCCCCTTCCACGTTGTTTTTCCCCCGGGTGACTAGAAACAATACTCTCAATAAAATGTTGTCATTGACGATATGGGAAACCCAACAGAACAAAAGGTCAAAATGCATTTTTGGTCCACTTACCTGAATGAATCAAATGGATTCATTTACAGTATAAAGAGATTTATATTGCTGATGCCAGCGGCGTGCGTACTTCTGCAGCCCTCCTGACCAAGAAAATGCCATCACCTTTATAGCTTCATAGTTTAGAATGGCATAAGTGAATTTTTCAATTAGAACAGATATATGCCACACCATCAGGCAGATATAAAAAGAGGTGTAGTCAGGGGGCAAATGCTTTTTGTTACTATTTTATAAGAAGTCGTTTCCCTTATTGCAAACGCTGAAGAGTTTGCCAGAAAATGTGCTTGTTCCATCTACCTAATTTCCTTCCATTTCACATAATAAGAGACAAAACCAATGGGAAAAGAGCTTTGGGGAAATGTATGAATAGAGGTAATATTTAAATAATTCCATTCTCTGGAATACTCTCTGAAGTCTTTTTCCCATCTTAGTGAAAAATGTAACATCCACTTGTGGCAGCGTATGGATGAGGACTGAATTAAAAGAAATTTAAATTAAGATATTCCAACAATTTATCACTTCTCCTACTCTGAAGAGCAGTCTTTTGGCATGGAATGAGGTTATAGGAGTTACAATAAATATACAATTTTCAAACACCCTATATAAATGTTAGACTATTTAATATCTATTAGTAGAACATTGCCTTTGAAAGAACAGAACTTAAACTAAGGAGCTCTCCTGCAAAATTTCCATCTCTACACAAGCTGGGGAAAACAAATATTCTGCGTCGACTGCTCTAAGATGCAGATGTAGTGGGAAGGAGTGGAGCAGAGGCATGTTTTTAAATAGATATCCCCAGAGAGATATGGTTCTTTGGACCTCAGTGTTCTGGCATCAGTGCTTGGGGACAGGGGTCAGCAAAGTTCCAAAGCTCTTCTTAGAGACGACATCTGTAAAAGAGATAAAGCAGATTGCACCCACCTTTGGAGCAAGGGGCTGAGTGAGAGACGTCTGTATGGTAAAATCTCCTTTTCCAGGGCAACTGACAAACACCCCATGCAAGACCTACAACACCACCAAGACAGAGTGGGTTGCAGCTCTGTTCCTTCTCCCCCATAGCTTCTTCCCTGGACATAAATGTCAAAAATTTAGGGCTGCCTTTTCAAGTACCATCTAATACAAAAAGTGCATTTTGAAAAAAACATCTTTTCAAGTGAACCCTATTAGAATTTTGTTTCCCCAAAGTACAAGGGCAACAACGTTACAAAAATAAAGGAAGGAAGATGAATTGGAATAAAACATTTGGTCGGAAACACTGAGTTGTTGCCATGACTAAAGGGAACTAATTTATTTACTTATACATTCTTTGTAATCTCATTTTCCCCCATGTGACAGCCAATGACTCATTGTTTGTTTACTGATGAAGAAAACATATTTTCTGAAATCTGTACATGGAGGGATCTTCTCCGGACAGTCTGCATTCTTCCCATGCCCCAAAACAGGCTGAGCCTCCTCTGCAGTGCCCATCCCTTACATCCCCACAGCCCCATGGACACCAACCCTCAGCATCGCAGGGCCGACAGGGCAGAGAGAGGTGGAGGACTACTTAGGGCAGATAAGGCAGCTTAGGTTCACCTGGCTTTTTCCACATGGTTTCCTAGCCTGGGTGGTTTGGGGACTTTCTGGGCACAGAAATGTAAAGCTGGCAATACTGCTGGAGGAGCTGTAACACTGATAGGTCAGAGGCAGCTCTGCTGTGCTCCGTCTGCTCTATTTCTGGGCTTGATAAATGCCAGCTCAGGCAGCTCTACCAGGAAATACACATGGGGAGATGTTTGCTTTATCTTTTCCTTCCTTGCTTGCACCCCCATCCTGACAAAAATGAGCAGAAACTGGAATGGAAAGATATTTCTGGCCTGCTTCTTCAAGTCAGTAGACAAAAGAAAAAGATCTCCATTGAAGAAGAGAAATTAATATTTTTTTATGAAGAAAGCCAGCTGCAAGAATCAGTGTGGTAATCTGACAGAGTTTTAAGAATGAGGACTAGTCACTTGTAGGTGCGCCATGTAAAAGGCTGCTACTTTATTGTCGGTTTGCTTTTTCCTCTCCCATTGCCTGCTCTTCAAAGATACTTGCTGAACCTCTCAGAGAAGGTCTTAGATGGCAGTGTACACCGTCCATCCACCGTGTGGAAGAACGCAACCCCAAACAGTGGGGCTTTCCTCAAACCACAGACCTCTCTACCCTTCGAGGTGACAGAGAGCTGCCATTGTTTGATGCGGTGGGTTTGCACCATCCCAGGCCTTTAGTTATTAAAAAGCAACAAAACTGCTAGCAGATAAACATATGAGATCATCAACCCTCCCATTAATTAAAAGGGAGTGTTCTAATACGAGCAATAATTATCTCAAGCGGATATGGGATATGAGCTTTGTAGCAGGACTGTGTACAGCAGGGAAGCCTTTAATGCCAGGAGGTAACATTAGTCATCTGGGAAATCCTGAGAGCGCTCTTAAACAGCAAGACTAATCTACCTGTCTGCAGCTGGAAAACAAATGACATCCTTCGGTCTAAGCCAGTGCCAGTTCCCAAGTCCACAAATTTTCCTCGTGGCTTAGCCATAGGCTTGCCTTTGACAGTCCGCTTCATGGGCCTGTGGTTCAGTTTCAGTAATTACAGCATCAGACATAAAAACAAAGCTCTGGATCCAGAAAAATAAAATGGTTTGCTGGAGTGGCTTCAGGAGGGAAAGGCAGCAGCTCATCACCCCTCTTGTTGGAGCCATGCCTTCAGCCAGGAGGAGGCAAAGCCATCGGGGAGGGTCAAAGCCCAACCATGCTGGGATGTGGATGGCTGCATGGAGGAAACGTTGCTGCCCATTCCCAGGCAGTTGATGCATTTCCAGTTTGAGATATAGAATCAAGACTCTGGACTGCCCCTCCACAGGGAGCCCCACATTGCTGGGCTCTGGGCATCACAAGATGACCTGTGGGCTGCACTGAAGTGTTGCTGCAGGGGGACAGTGAAACCTCCTGAAGCTCCTAACCTTCACCACCACAGCTGACTGCGGCAGTGCTGGGCATCCCCCTGTCCCTGTCACTCCATTGATTTAGCTTGTCAAGTGCTTGTATCGCTGTTAGCATTTGGTATACTGCAGCAATGAAATAGATTATTAAAAACATCTTTATGGAACCTGAGCTCTGGTAGTAACCTTATTTGCTGCTTTTGTGTCACTGAACGGAAATGCAAAAACACAGAGCTGTGCCTGGCACAGCCCTGCGGGAAGGACACCTAGAACACCCGCAAACCTGAGGATAATTGAAAGATTTTATGCATACTCCTCTGTGGATCTTTGCTTACATGAAAATTCAGATGGACTTATAATTTATCTATCTCTAACCTAAAATACTCCAGGGTGATTGTTCATCCTGTAAAATATTTAGATGCACACACCCACGCATGGCCCAATTTTTTAAACTAGGTTTGCCTAGCTGTATGCCTAACTTGCTTGTGCAATTTCTGCGATTGAATGTTCAGCTAGTAAAAGGACGTGCAAATGCTTCGGTATATAGACACCAAACTTGCTGTTTTCTCATTTTTATGCATAAATAAGATAAATGTTAAAACCATTGTTGTGTCAGATCCCAAGCAGGCGGCAGTCCATCCTGCTTTTTAAAAGGAATGCGGGCCCAGGAAGAAAAAAATTGAGTTACCCCACCACTAAATGCATTAAGCCTAAAATAAGTAGTTCTATAAATATACGTACTGTAGCTGTAAGTGGGAACTATTCATAGTGGATGGTCACATTCCTAACCCTCGTCTGTGTCACTTGTCAGATAACTACTGAAATTCCCAAGTTGCATTTACAAGTGCTGCATTGTATTCCAAAACCACTTGAAAATAAATTTATACTTGCTGTAAAGAGGTGCTTCTGCATTTTATTTACTCATTAATTAAAAAAAAAATTAATTAGCACATTCCCCAAGCCCTGCTTTAAGTTAAAGCTCATAAGGGTTTTACCAGGTACTGTACATAACTTGTAGGGACTAGCTCAGAGAAGTTTTAAACTTGCATTAAAAAGGCAGATGAAAATAATGTCACAAACAAGGTGCTTATACAGCCTATATAAAAACATATGGTATTTATGCATCATGCTGTGACTCATGTTAAACTACAGTGTGAACACTACATCACTGTAGTACAGCTATTACCTATGAGAGATCCCATGCCTTACAATGCACTGTTGTTCCTCTCAGCTCTTAAGAAGTACAGTTTTCCGAATTCCTTTCTGTAATTTCCTAGACGTCAGCTGTATGGAATTCCTGCTCTAATGTTCACCTTAATCTCTGCAAATTGAATCTCTTCCAGTTGTACAAGGTATATCTCTTGAAGGAATCCCCTCCCTCTCCTTGGCATTTTATTTGCCCTCCGCAGCGGAGGGAGTGGTACAGATGCGATGTCGTATTTCATCAGGATGCAGACCTGTCAGAGGGAAGCATTCTCCACTCCCCCTCTGAAAAATCACCCAGCGCTTTTCTAGCTTACAGGCCAATCTGACTGTGCTGGTGTGGGCACTCTTCCTGCAACCCTCACCCACAGAGAGCTGGAATTTGTCTCACCCCAAGAAGACAAAGAACAGAGGTTGCGCCAGGGTCGCTGTGCCATGGTTTTAATGACGCATTTACAGACCAATGCAGAGTTTGTTTTTAAATAAAGCTACCTGTACTGGGACAAGGGGTAATGGCTTTAAATTGGAAGAGGGGAGGTTTAGATTAGATACCAGAAAGAAATTCTTTCCTGTGAGGGTGGTGAGGCACTGGAACATGTTGCCCAGGGCAAGTTGTGGATGCCCCATGCCTGGAAATGTTCAAGGCCAGGCTGGATGGGGCTTTGAGCAACCTGGTCTAGTGGGAGGTGTCCCTGCCCATGGCAGGGGGTTGGAACTCAATGATCTTTAAGGTCTCTTCCAACCCAAACCATTCTATGATTCTATGATACCTAAAAAGCCCCGTACAGGCCAGAGGATGAAGGCAAGTGATTGACTCACTTCCTGAGCCCAGTCCCTGTTGCTATGATTCAGGGTGACGAGTCTGGGTGTCACATCCTCACTGGGGACCCATGGGTGCCTCTCCCCATGGGACCCGAGCCTCAGGGTGAGCTGGGCCTGGGGCAGACACCAGGGATAGGCAGCTCTGCAGGGAGGAGATTTGAGGCTCCTGCTCACTGCGTGGTGCCATCAACAATGCGCTGGGGAGGAACCTAGAGCGTGTCACAGTTCTTCTTTCATTTTGCCATGTATAATCAGCCCTCCTAGCATTTCTCCAGGAGAAATCACTTCCAAACCCTGAAAAAAAAAAAAAAATCCAAGAAAAGAAAAAAAAAAAGGCACCGCTTTTCTTTTGCATGTACCAGCAGAAAGCTGGCTTCATCGCTTTAAACACTGTGAAAAATCACTCTGCAGGAAGAGCAAGCATTTGAGAAAGATTTGAGAAAGGGAATTCCTCCTATTTTAGATGTCTGCTTTGGAGTGAGGGGGATTGCACCTCTGTGCCAGTCTCTCTTCATCAGTTGTGCAAGGCATAGCTTGCTCCAGCGTAAACCTTTCTAAAGGAGGCGTCTGAAGTTAGACCCGGATAACGCAGATAACTGGGAGGATGATGTGGTCTCTGGCCGTGATTTTTAGATGCCAGTAACTATACTGAACTATTTGTCCACTGAGGAAATATAGTAGGAACTTTAACATCTGTCTTATGTGCAGAGATGGGGATTTTGAGGCTTAATTTGGAGCTACCTCCTGCTCCTGTTTCCTGACCTAACTGGTTAACCCCAGGTGCCCAGTGAATTTTGAGATGCCCCAAGCCTGTCCTATCCTGCCTGGCCTCCAGCTCTATGCTCCAGACGGCCATGGGTTTCCTGTGGTTCCTGTGATATATCTGTCAGTCTTCAGTGCGTATCTGCTGTCCCCTGGGGCCATCAGGCCTTGCCTATGTGTGGGCAACTGAACAAAGCCCTAAATTGCAGCTGATTATAATGGGACACTTGATACTTCTGTCATGTGTAGGCACCTCCCTGTTTATGGGTGTCTTAAATCAGCAAGCTGAGTCTCCTCCCCTGCATTCTTTTCCCTATTTTAACATATTTTCCCAATTTCTCCGAGACATAAAAAATAAGATATAATTCAATAATAACCCCTTCAATAATATGGATTAATTTAGTTAGGGTAGTTAATTTACCAAAATTTTTCTTGCATACTTTTTTATCAACAGCTAACATGTTGTCAATACTTCTTCATTGCCAGCACTCCATCTTCATTTTTCTTTCTATAAAACAAAGTTTGAAAATAGTCCTGCATCATTCTCATTTTGTAACAATTTGTGTCACTTCCCTCTTTAAAAGGGGGTCCACTTCCTTTTCAGCACAGCACTCCTCCTATCTGATGCCCCTCTGGCTATCCTTCACTCTTCTGTTTTCTTGCTGGTTTTGATCTTTTCCCAGGGACTTGAGTGGAGCCTGACAAGCGGGCTTTCCAAAGGCACACTGCCTGCTTCTTCCTCCATTTCATTTTCTCTTTCAGGGGGTGAGGCTCAGGGTGGGGGGAACTGTAGGCAGACATGCTGCAACTGTGGTTTCTTTTATAGTTCTCCAACTTTCTTAGAAACTCATGTTGTTTGATTTGTTCATTGACATACACCGTTGCACCACAGTGACTGTTTTTCTTAACACCTTCCCAATTGTCTTCCATGCCTCTCACCTCCTGTACTAAACACCTAATCCAAAACTTCTGGTTATCAGTGGAAGCCTCCCGTACAACCCCTTTTCAGGGTTTGCTTACTTGAACTTGAATCATTGTGAGTACCAGTGTCAAACTTTCCTATTACTCTCACACGCCTAGTTCTCCCCTTGCTGGACAGAAATAACTCCAGGCTAGTATCTTCCTTGACAGAATTCCAGCTGCGCCAAACCCAAAAAAATCAGAAATTGCAGATCAACCTTCCAGTCTACAACTGTTTGATACTGTTAAAAAGAAAAAAAAAAAAAAGGACAAGGGAACATGGGAGTTCACAAAAAACACATGGAAGGATGTTAGATTTCATTTGTATTTCAGTCCTTTCAGAGTGTGGGGGATACAGTTTTCTCTGCATCAAAGAGAGAAAGAGAGATAGAGAGCAAGGAGAGGGAGGGGAAAGGGGGAGAAAGAAAGAGAAAAAGGAAGAGAGAGAGAGGAAGGAAGGAAGGCAGGAAGAGGAGGAAGGAAAAAGGGAAGTAAGTAAGGAAGGAATTTTTGTTTGGCAGGATAGTTCCAAAAGGGAAGTTTTAAGACAGCTATTAGGGTATTCCCATGAAAGTTAATATGGCTGGCAACACTGAGGCACTCTATTATCTGAATCACTATGCAGCTGTGTCTGCAACTTAGAAATGCCTTGATATTCACAGTAGCTATAATTGTCATACAGTGGATGTCAGTGGTGGGGTGGGGTGGGGTGGCCCTTGGTCCCTGTATTCCTGAACTGTGGGGTTTGTAAATTCTGGGATTGCTCAGATTCCCTGTCTGCCAGGCTTTCACCCCCAGCACCGTTCTTCATTTTCCCTAATAAAAATAATCTAACTGCCCCCTTTCCTCATCTGATTGCACCCAACTACATTAGTGTCCTCTGTCCCACCTCCATTCTGTGGAGAGCTTGGACCCACACAGCCATCTGCCACCCTGCATACCTATGATGACAGCTGTAGGGACTCTCTCCTGTGCTGGCACTGTCCGGGAGGTGGAAGGAGGGAGGTTGGGGTTTTTCAGTGGGGAGGGTACCCTCCAGCCAGCCCCCCACTGCTGGGAGACGTGCAGGAAAGCACATGCCCCCAGCACAGCTGGGGACCGTGCTTTAGGCAGCTTGATATGAGTGTCTGCCATGCTGGAAAGAAAGAAAATTAGGAGGTGGGGAGCTATCAAAACTAATAGTTGGTTTGCTCTGGAAGCAAAGCAGTATGAAGACAAAAAGACAGGAAAAAAAGACCTTCCCACAGTAGATCAATATTGTTAATATAACTAAGATCTTCACAAAAGGCAAGGGCACACATTTCCTCCATTAGCCTTTGTCATAGTAAGTGGTCCCTACTGTTCACATTTAAAAATTGACCTTTTCATCTTTCATTACTGCCACTGAGATCAATAATCTCATGCAAGGGGAGAGATATTGGTATCTGTAGGATGTCCAGTGGATAAAAACACAAAGTTGTGGTACTCATTCTACTGTCTGCCCGAACACCTCTTTGCAAGTGTCCTAAAACAGCTTGCTTAAATTTCTTCTACAGCACAGAGATGGAAGATAAGGCGAGAACTCATCATCATTCATTCTACATAATTAATCAGCTATGATAAGAGCTTGATGAAGCAACATTTGCAGTAATGTAGACTTTAAAAATAGATTGTATAATTCCCTCCGTGTTTTCAGTTTCAGTCTACATTCATGCAGGATGTTATGCAAATCCATAATCATATGTTTTTCCTCCCACACACATGTGCACATAGCAAGGCTGGCTGATACATATAGAAATAAAACACACATACCCATGCAAAAACATGCTTATGTTGAGGTGTATGCATTGATTTTAGATATACTAACAAATATTTACATTATTTTCAGCATTCTTTTCAACTGCATGTTTCCATGTGTGCTTTACATACTATGTCATGTAAACATGGTAGTATCCGTATATTACTTTGCAGAAACATGAGATTGACATTGCTGGTGAGAGACACAAAATACATGTTCGGATGCATCTCTGTCACATAAAAACATTCATAAGATTTGTGTTGTCTCTGTATATAAATACAAAACAATAGTCACCGAGGCATTTTTAATCTCTATTTTCCAAAAACATTTTAACAGGAATGAGAAAAAATAAGGGGGGAAAAGAAGGAACAAAACACCAAGATAAAACAAAACAGAAACCAAGGGGCTGGGAAGCAGGCGAGAGCTGGGGAGAGAAGTCACATGTCAGTCTCTCCATAATAAAAATTATAATGTGTACAATCATTTTTATCAAAGGAGTCTATGATAATTATATGTACACTGTCCTACATCTGAAACCTCTGTCTCATATATATATATATATATGTATATATCCATATTTTCATATGTACTTTTATCTATACAGGTATGTGTGTGGATATACATGGTATTTAAATACCACCGCAACCCAAAATCTTTTACGAGGGGAGTAGACCACTGAAGCAGATTCCCGACTGTCTGACAGAGCTGGGAAGCCACCTTATGTCATTACCGTCTCCACTCGAAATACAAAAGACAAATTTTTGCTTTATGTGCCGCTTCTGCAAGCTGTGCCTTATGGGCAGATTTGCAGCACCACCACCATCGACAACGGCAGAGCGGGGATAAAGTCACTGAAATCGCTGACACAACTCCTCAGCTAGAAAAGGCCCTGTGGTGGCCCCCAAAATAAACCCGAAGCAGCCCAGCCAATTTCTTTCCTCATCATGTCCTAATATACACCGCTGTCATGTCTTGGAAGAAATTCAGGGCTTTCTACTGCAAGAAACAGCAAAAAAGGAGGATAAATTGCTTTATCTTTGGCAGAAGTGGAGCAGGCCTTCTGTCATATCCCCAAAGTGGCTCCAGGGAGAGGATTTCCTCACGTGGATTCAGGCAATTATTTCACATTGAATGAGGAGCAGAAATGTTTCTGCTTCTGCAACTGAGCCTCCCTGGGGGTTCTGTGCTGCCAACAGCCAGGATCTGTAGCTCCTGGGAGACAGGTCCAAGGGCTGATGTGGTTTCAACAGCCGGTGTCTCACTGGGTTGGTGCCTCCCCCAGGTTCACTCCGGGGACATCTGCCTTCTCACGGGTGGAAAAGCATCAAGCCACCCTTCATCCACATCCCAGCCCCAGGATGGCAGAAACTGGAACACCAGCAGCTGTATTTCAGAGGCTGAACCCAGCCTGGCTACCTTCTCCCTCCTCTGTGGTCCAGTAGCTGGGCTCCTGGGCCAACCACCTCCAAAAACTAGGCAAGGAATGAAATCACATCCTGCAGAGCTTCTGCCCATGGATTGCTGTGCCACTGAACTTTCCTTCTCTATTAAAAAAAAAATAATTAAAAAGATATATGTATTTTAAAATATATTTATATAAAAACATATCTTTATATAAATATAAATATAAATATATATTTTATATTAAAATGAAATTAAATTTTATATATATATATGTAAATCCTACCCTCATGAAATCTGAAAAGCCTAAAAACAAAGGTTTTCCAGAAAGCACAGTCCTTGGCAGAGGTGCAGTGAAACTTTCCATCCTGGGCAGAGACTGCCCAGCCCAGGGGGGTTAGGAATGAGCCCCCTGGCAGCATTCCAGGCACAGGGTGTGGAAGGGAAGTGAGCCACACTCTCCCCAGGGATGCAGCCACCTGGCAGCCGCTACTCCATTCCAGGTAAAGCCCAGGGAGCCCTGCTGATGGAGCACAGCTACAACGGGATGGGCAACAGGAAAAAAAAAACACATCAAAAGATGCCAGCCCGGCTGAAAAGTGATTTGTTGCAATTTCTGTTACAATACATTAAAGGGCTGATCGCAGTAAAGTGTTTTGCGTTTCTTCTTAGTTTGCTGGCGCGTGTTTCTATAAATTCAATGGGGTAACCAGCAGTTGTGGCCCACAGAGTGGCCATTGCACTTAGCTCCACACAGTCTCCTTGTAAACTCAGTGTTCTAATTAGTGGCCATGTGCATCCCTTGGTATCAGTGACAACAACATCATTAAGTGAGAGACAACAGAACTTTTGTCACCAAACTAGTTTTAATTTAGGACATATTAAATCTGTTTTCCAAGTTATCCACTTACATTTATGGGCATCAGAATTTCAAATTTCCTGGGGCATACCCTCTGTGAATACTATTTTCTGTAACTTATATTATTCTATAGGATAAATCAGTGCAAAATGTGAGAAGAATAGAACTGGACTCATAAACCTTATACCCTGAATCCACCCATCTGTAATTGAAATAAATCTAGGATGATTCAGTTCTACTTAATTGAAACTCAAACAGATTGTGAAGGTGACAAATATGGTTTATCATTGTTTAGCATCTCAAAATAGACATTATCTTCATCAGAGTTTTTGTATCGATTTGTAGCCCTGAAAAAGTGGGAACATTTTAATTTTTGCTATGTTCCTATGCAGTGGCTGAATCTCAACATGATTTTTTACTTGAAATACAGTATTTGACTGACTGCCACATTACTTCTAAGTGTAATAATCAGTCTTGTAGCGTGTTGAGAGGACTTGGGATGTAGCTCAGAGGTGGAGGAGGTGAGAGTTACTCTGCTTTCACAGAGTAGAAACAAAACAAATTTGGCAAGCCCTGCAAAGTGACAGGGTTGGCAATATTACCATGAGTAATCTGTGCATGAAAAGGTCCTGCTCAGCACTTGGCTTTTGCTAAGCACGTTCTGCACACACCTGCACAAGCTAATTCCACGAAGAAACCAGGTTTGGGTACCTAATAGCGAAAAGACAGAGAAATTCTTTGGGAGTTTTGTATGTCAAATGGATGAAAGGTATTTGCCTCTTTCTCAAGACAAGAGGCTTTTCTGAGGAGGTGTTGTGAGCAGCACTGCTAGTGGCAGCCATTAGAAGAGATTAGAAGAAGCCATTTCTAAAGCTGAAAGAGATGGAAGCAGCTTCCCAAGGAGGAGGGTACTTCAGCAGCAGGGATGCTTCTGTGACAGCCACACCAGGCTTGTCCAACACAGAGGTATCCAACAACATCTGTAACACCTAGGCCTCTGGGGAAAAAAAAAAATGCAGTAGACAGTGGAGGCTTAAAACTCATGGGAATGGCAAAGACATTGGCTGGGTGAGATGCCCCGTGTGAGACACAGCTGTAGGCAAGCAGGCAGGCAGGTGTTCCCTTTGCAGAACCTGCATGTGCATTTTTGGTTGTTCATCACCAAGAAGAGTCTTTTCGACTCACTGAGCTGTCAGCACCCGACCCCATCTCAGCGCATCCCCCGCCGACCACACGTTGCTGCTGCTCGTTCAAGGCACGGCACCCGGGGAGCAGCAAGAGCTACCGGGGCTTGAGCTGAACAGCATAAGTCACGAAATGCGTGACAATAAAAAAATCAGCAGAAAAAGAAAAGACTGATGCTTCAGAAACAATTAAGGCACTTAAAAGCTGTGTGAGACTCACGGGGGGGGTGGGGGTGGAAATTTAGAAAAAGGTCTTACAGTCCTCAGCAGGGGAGCAGAGAGAGGTTTGTGCTGCTCCTTCATGGTGCTGCTCCACTGACATTGTTGCAGACGTGAGCTCACCTTCGTTTAAGGTCAACTTTCCAGTGCTTGAAGTTGCTAATCCTGCTGAATAGTCAGGCCCCGAATGAGCTGTGTCCCAAAGGGAGCTGTCAAGCAATACTCGCCCACTTAACTGATTAAGACCTGTTCCTAGTTTTTCGCTGGCAATTGATGGATCCGCTAGTTGTCTTCCCCCTGCAAGATAGATCAATTGACAAGAAAACTATTTAATGACAAAGCTTCTAAATGCTTGTCTAAGTTCTTTCTGCATTTTAATAGTGGAGACAAGTTATTCAATCAAGCCTGGCACTTAGCGCTGCAGTGTCTAGTTGAAATGTACCAGCCTTTCTGAAGAAAATGCTTCAGGTCATATTGTGGACAGAACATCCAGAGACACATTTAATGTGACAGGCTCTAGCATCCAGAATCTATGAGTTTGGGTTGGAAGCAGGTACTCTAAAATGCCAGCTGAGCTCGCAAGCACATAGCCGTATTTGTCAGTTTAACCCCCAAGGGCTCTGTTGTGATTCAAGAAGTGATGTGAAGGTGCTGATGGACAGTTGGTGCCTTGTGAGAGGTCCGTATTTGTCCTCCAGTTTCTTTCTCCGGACTTGCAGCTTTGTTTCCCATCTAAGTGAACATTTCTCTGGTTGTAGTTTTGTTAGGCAGTGCTTTCTCACAAGGTTTCCGTGTTTTCCCTACCTTTACTAAATAGAAGCACAGTAGATTGCACTCTTGCCAAATAGACTAGTTTATTTCTAAGTCACTGCTCTTACACATTTATGAATTTTGCAAGGAGGAGATACTACATTAGTCTGGAAAGTTTTCAACTATAATCTGCTAAATTAATAAATAATTTCATAATTAAATTTGACTGATTTTATACTTTTTGTACCTTTAACTTCCCAGCACTCAGAGGCAGTGTAAACTCTGCATGTTTTCCTGAGACTGAGTAGTAACTTGGCTCAAGACAAGCCTATCTGACTCCTTGCAGTGATTGCTCACTGAGAGAGGAGGTGGCAGGACCTGATACACTTCTAGGTATGTAGAAACAGAGTGAGAAGGCAAGAAACTATTTTCTCTGCATTACATCCTGCTTCTCTCATTTAAGCCATGCTCTCATTTCAAAACCAAACTTTTCAAATCCAAGGAGGCTGCTACCTGCGTAGGGTTAGGAAAGTGGGAGAACCCAGTCTTTGGAGCACCAAGTTCTGCGTCCCAGTCTTCTGTTATGTGTACTGAATTATTGCTGCACTAACAGCAGAATTACACTGCACTACTCTGTCCTTGTTTCAGAAAAATAGCAAAATTAAAACAGCCCAGAAGCAAAAATTATGCCTTGCCCGTGGGATTTTCACCACTTCTCCTTGTACATTCTGTGTAAAGCAGGCTATGCTTTTCAGTCTTCTGCATGTATGGGCAGCCTAAACTAAAGACCTGGAAATACAACCTGCCTGAAAGATAAGTTTAGTTAGCATATGATACTGCACTCCTCCTACCTATATAATTGAAAATGACTGTAATTTTCCTGCAAATTTATCTGACCAAGGAAACCAAATAGTCCTTTTCATGATGCCCCAGCTTTGTTACTCATGTGATGCAGGACAATAACCAGCCCAGAGAAGGCTGCTGTATCACTACTGATGGGAAGCTCCTGCTTCAGCTGAGTTTGCTGCTGTGTTTCAGCCACTGTCAAGATTAGAAATACTGTGAGTTTCGCTTAATCAGCCTTCTTACACTGAAGTTCTGTCAGCCACAGGTTCACAGAATGATTCTTCATGGCTGGAAAGGTCCTCTAAGATCATTGAGTCCTACCATACACATGCAAAAACTCTCTACATCTCAGCCACTAGAGCATGCCCTGAAGTGCCACTTCTACATGTTTCTTAAATATCTCCAGGGATGGTGACTCAACCACCTCCCTGGGCAAGCCGTTCCACTGCCTGTCCACTCTTTCAGTAAAGTAATTTTTCCTAATGTCTAATCTAACATCTAATTCCCCACAGTGCACCAGCTGTCTCAGTATATTCTCTGTTTTACAACAAAAAAAGTTAAGGCTTCCAAAAAATTGCCGGACAACTTCTCATTTTTGCACATATAACAAACACCTGCAGTTATATTCCCTTCAAGGCACAAAAAAACATCCAAAAATGAATTTTGGTTTTAGGGAGGCTTTGGGAAGAGAATATAAAGCCAATTCTTTTGCTATTTTTGATGTAAAAGAGGGTGAAAGAGTAAATAAACTGAGCAAACCACTTCCCTAGCATTGACTGTGTGGTTTGCTTAGCCTTTTTTGGAGGGAAAAGGAAAAGGCAAAGGTTTGAATGCATCTAAGAATATGTAGCCCAGCTGGGTGCAGGCAGGTGTGCTCCTCTTCCACCTGCATTTCAGACTATGCAAAGCAAATGCATTCATCCGCACCTGTTTGTGTAGACTCATCCTGACTTTTGAAGCTTGAAATATGGTATCAAAATAATCCCTTCTGTGTGGAGCAGGTGTTTGTGAAGTTGTGTACAGCTCATTTGTAGAAAAGTGGTTCTGAAAGCCGGGCAGCCTGTGCCAGCCCCATAGAACAGGCTGCAGAGCTACAGCTGCTGATTGACTCTGGGTGCATACAGAAACTGCGTGTGTGCGTGGCACACCAGTCTCATTACTCATCCTACAGCCATGATCTAACAAGTCATCTTCTTATGTTTCAGGGGAAGTCAAAATGATAGTAATGCTGACAGTAATGCATTAATTAACCGCTGTCTGCTGGGGCTCCCTATGAACTTCTGAAGTGTGAGATGTCTTTAGAATTACTGTTTGTGTGCAGAGCTGTGGATGCTTAGCCAATGCACCAAGGAGGGGCAAACAACTTTAAAGTCACGGTCATGTTCCCCTCCTCCCCTTACTGACTTTCATTTTGCACAAGGACTTCTTTTTGAAGGCTTGAGGCCCTAGTGAGTTCAGCTTTTTATCAAGAGCATTATGGACAAAGTGCATTGCATTTACTAAACTGAGAGATCTTTATAATGACACATCTACACTCCTAAGAAATTACATTCTTCTTTCAGGCTGAGTTTGCTCAACCACGTTCTCCCAAATCCTTTATTAACAATACTGAATACCTCTCCCATGAGGTACGTTTTCCATCCATAAGTACTTACTCGGGCTGGCCAAGATGTTACTGAACCACCACAGTGATTTACTGGCAGACGATGAAATCCAAAAGTTATTGGAGCCAAGCACCGTGGTCTCTCTTTTGGTCCTCATTTCCACTGATTTTTATTCTCAGATCAATTGGTGTCCTTGCATTGACATCCTTCAGCACCTCCACTGCAAATATCAATAACAAGCCTGCACACAACACTCCTCACAGAGGTTTGCCATTGTGGCATTGAAAAGTAAACTCCTTTCCCTACCTCCCTCCTCAATATGATTTTAGGTTGTTAATTCATGTAAACATGGTTTTTCCTGCTCTTGTGTATTATCTAGCCCTATTCAGAATGCTTTTCCCATCCCAGCCTTGGGAACACCTTGCTTTTCTGGTTCAGTTGATCCTCCACATCCCTTAGCATTTAGAATAGATGAGTAACATGAATGGTAAAGGTTTTCTCTGCAGTCACTTACAAGGTGCCGAAACATTTGGTGCCTTTAATTATCCCAAAAGCGAATGTTGCAACATGACCGCACCACCTGCATGGCTTGGGATCCAGAGCTGTGTTGGCTGCCTGTATGGTGCTTGCAAGGCTTTGCTCTGTAGCAGCATCTATTATACATGCATACATATGCATTTCTGCAAGACAGGGATTGCTCTAGCCAATGCATGCTGTGCCATGCTGGAGCTCCCCGGGCTACAAGCTGGTACGTCCCAGTGGTGCAAGGCAGCCTTGATCCCAGAATCGCTGTAATTACGTTACTGCCTTACTCCCCTCAGACTCCTTAGCTAAGCCAAGGAGCCATCTGCAAGATGGCTTGGCTTGGATGGCATCTTGCTCCGACATGGCTGCCGTGCATCAGTGGGGTAGCGCAGCCTTGCTCCCAGCCAGCCCTAGACCCGTCAAGCTTCACTCAGCTGGCCCTGGTTTCAAACTCCCCAGCTGCAGCTGCTGTGCCTCCTTCATTTACCCCACAACACGGGCACCGCTCGGCTTGTCAACCAGAACCGGATGCCTTCACTCTGCTACCAGCTGCTCGTGTGTGCTCGGGGCTGCGGCTCGCAGAGTAGGGTGAGATGGCAGGGATGAGCGGAGCCAGGAAGCTGGGAATATTCCTCCCACGTTGGATGATGCATTTCCCCCACCACTCAAAGTACCGGCTGCTTTTCCCAGCTGCCTGTCCCAGTGATGGCCACTCAGGTTGGATTTTAGAAATTATGAAGGCCACAAGAGGCATGGGTCTCCATGGTGGGGACTTGCATGCTACCTAGTGGGAAACTACCCAGTTCCTACTCACATCTGCAATGATAATATTTGTTTACTAGCTCAGGCAGATAAACTCAGCCAAGTAAATTGTCACTGTGTCATCTCTGCTTTGAAAAGCTCGCTCTGATGATTATCATCAGGACAGTGCCTGAAAATAAACCTGTCGAACACAGGCAGCCTACGTGAGGGCAAGCCCAGATAAAGAAAGGATTGTTTGGCTTCAAAAATCACACAATGGGAAACAATAGAAGGAATTTGGGGAACTGCAGATGTTCAGTCAAAATGCTTTACGCTTTAAAAAGAGAGGAAGAAAAAGAGAGAAAATGCAGAGAGTGGGAAGGATTGCCTGGTTGTTGAGGGTCTCGGGAGCTCTGGCCTCATTTCTCAGCTCTTCTCAGGCTTCTCGTATAACCTTGGCCAAAGTCATTTAATCTCTCTGTGCCACTGCTCCTCCAATTTTACATGGATTCCCCCTCGCTAGCACTAGTGCCTCTTCCTCTTTCTCTCTCTCCTGTGTCTGCCTCACCTGCCGAGTGTAAACTCTGCGAGGAACAGACTGTCTCTGGTTTCTGATTTCTCTCTGTTTGGATTTGATTGTCTCCGATTTAATTTGGTTTTGTTTGTACTGGATCCAGCAACCTCAAGCAGAGCCTATGGGTGATACCACAATGCAAACAAAATACGCAACTCAGTTTTGTAAAGCTCCTGTGCTCAAAAAAATAAAGTAAAAAATCAATTTTGAAATTATTTTCTTCTGATGAACCTGTAGTAAATTTTAAGAAAGGTTGGCTTATTGTAACAGTATAATGGGTTCACTATAATACAAGCACTAACTGGCAAGTTCCTATGGTGTTACTATATGGATTTCTACATCGTGGTTTTAAAGCTGTAAGCTCTGTCTTCTGCATTTAAATATTTGAACAAAGTCCTGTGCTTAGGGACTGTAAACCTGATTTTGCTAACAGTCAGCAGAGCCATCCACAGGTGAAATTCTGGTGTAAGCAGTAATCCCTGACATATAGCTGTTATCTCCACAAACTGGGTACCAATTACCTCACTGGTGATAGCCTTCCTCCTGGCAAGATGCGAATTTTCATAAAGTCACTACTTATCAGTCAGAAGATTCACACATCGTTCTGCATTACTGATGTAATTTTGGATAGCTGGCATTCACCTTAGGAATAAATGAAAATTAATTCAGAACCTAATGTGCAGTGGTAAATAAGGAAGACAAAAGTTAGAAAAACTGATTCTCTTCATTTTCATACAGAGTGTTTGTTTTCCATTATCAACAAGCTCACTAGCAATAAAACTTGATGGTGTTTCATTAGGGAAAGAGAAGATATAAATCAGAGAGTATGGGTACATATGGTTGTCATTGTGATTTTATATACTATTGTTCTGACATACCAGCAACCTTTTCCAGGCAATGGCAGCTTTATTTAAGGTGAATTTTATGATCTTTGCAACTCAGTAGAGCCATCACAATGCCTAGAGATGTATGAAGAGTTCTTGCTGTAGACAGTACCCCTCCCAGCCAGACCCCTCTGTTGCCCGTGGTACCTCTGGGCTTTCCCAGGAAGGTTCCAGGTCCTCCCTCTGTGCCTGTTGCCCCTCACCCCCACACAGTGAAGGGATACTGCTGGATGGATGGGGCAGACCCAGCCCCCAACCTTACATTTCAAGCTGTTTCCCAGCTGACAGGCAGCAGGCGCTTTCAAGCTTACCTCCACTGGGATTAGACACGGTGTCTCAAGATTTTGATCTCCAAGGGATTTAAGCAGAGTCTTATTTAGCCCTGTTTAGGTCTCTTCCTACTTTCCTTAGATCAACATGCGGGTAAAGAGCTGAGTATAATGCTTAACGTTTACGTTCAGTCTCTATTTCCAGCTGGGGAAATAGTTTCTCAGCAGAAGAACGACCAGGCTCGCGGCACAGCCAGAGAGGGTGGGCTTGAAATGCCAGGCAGAAATCCTGGGAGCGCAAACCGAGGGAAACACTGAAGACTCTGCAATTCAGTTTTTCTCCTACTGATAAGAGGAGAGGGCTGTCTCTGCAGTCTATAGTGTTTTATTACTTCTGTCAGGTGGGAAAAGGATCTAGGGGCTGGCCGTGGCTTTTCAGTTTTGGAGAGATAACAATACACATTCACAGGGCTCCTGAGCCAACAGCAAGGGCATCTTCACTGAAGCCACTTTACAGTACTTGTTGGAACACAAATCTTGCATGAATGACTTAAAATGAAGTGAGATAAACCAGCCCCTTTTATGTGCTTTATTTATTTATCTATAGATCCAAGATAAGCACCAGATCTCACACAGCCTAAATTCAGCATCTCAAAACAGGAACAGGTGAGAATCCACCAATCGCCAGCGCTGGAGTCTCCTTGCCAGGTTCATAATTAAATACAGATACAGGGTAGATGAAAGCATGCTACAGGGCTGAGGCAGTTTGCTATCACTGCACTGAGACATGAGAAGCAGCTAGTGCAAAGCCAACCGTAAGGAGTCAGTGAAGCTCATTTGCAAGGGAAATGCAAATGCAGAGCTGATTGCATTCCCTTAAATGGGAAAGTGTGTTAAATCTGATAAGCGTGCTCTGAGTGTCTCCTAAGCGTGGGCTTGTCTCAGCACTTAGTTTCTGTTCTTCAGCTGGTGAGGGAATGAATGCTGTTCTGAAACCCTGCACAGGTGAGAGACAGCAATTATTTCCTTCTACTTCTTCCACTATCTGCATAAATTAACATCCAGATAGCCTTTATATCTCCAAAGCACTCCACATATATTAACTAATTACTGCTTGCCGTATCCCTTTATATTAAAGAAAGAATTATCCTCATTTTGCTAATTTTGAAATTCAAGTAGGAAGATTAAGTGCCTAGGAATGAATCCAGCTAAGCAGTTTAGTCACTGAAGTCAAGGGGGCTAAAAATTAATCATATATTTAAGAGCTTCAGTGGACTGGGGCCTGGGTCTTGCAGAACACAGAGCACCTTGTAGGATCAGGCACACCCAAAGCCTCAGAGGTATCTAGGATGAGAACCTGACATGAAATTGCTCTCCAGAAGCTCAGATCTTGGTCCAGTGCATGAAAACATCCCATGCTTTCTAAAAGAAACTAAAAATAAGCTGTCTTCGAAAATATATGGTCATATATGATAGATATCAGGAAACGTATTTGGAACAGAAAGATGTTGCTCACATGTAGATGGTGTGCATTTTCTTCACCACCACATTTCCAATAGTGTCATACACGACTTTGGCACTTTCCAAAACCACACTTCTCTCCATCATTACCTGCAATGCCTATGGCAGAAAACACGAGCTACTCCCTTCCTGTTAGGTACAGCTCTTGACAAAAATCACCACATCTCCCCACGCTTATAAACACAAAGCAGCTGTTTCCCCAGAATTTTGAAATCAGTTTTCCTGGCTTCACAGCTGCAGCATTACCAGCCAACAGATCTGACAGTCATCTCAGGAAGAAATTAATTGTAAATGGGCTTTAGTGGTTTCACTACTTTCATTTGCATATTTGCAGAAGAACTTTTGTAGAGGCAAAAAGCAGAGAGCTGCACCTGAATCTTTAGCAAGTGCTAATTTTTTCAAGTTCAAATTCAGGGCTAAGCCCAGATCAGATACCCAACAAAATTTACATACAAAGTTCCCAGGGCTGCCTGAATATGCCTTTCCCTTACTGGTTTGCTCTGCTTTACTGATACTGCACAAGACTGCAAGGTACTCTTGTAAGCAGCCCTCAAATGCTCATATTAAACATTATTTTGATAAGGAGGGGCCTTATTTGGGGATAATTATTCAACAGCACCTGAATATGTTGAGTGGGGCATTGGGCCATTTTCCTTTTCTAAAGAAATGGCTCTTTTGTTGACATGGGAAACAAACGGTGAGCTCCAGAACAGACTGGTCTATTGTAGAGTTCCCAAAATTAGGCTAAACGGCTGGTGACTCATTGTTGGGGTATTAATCACAGCAAGATAAATGTGTGTGAGAAGCAAGGGACATGGGTTATCTGATTGGGTTATTGATTGATTTTGGATTAATTTATGAAAGAGACAGGTGTTGGTGGGGGTGAGAGTGCAGCCATAGAAAAGGGTGAGGGCTCAGCTCAGCTGGCCCCTCCTGGTGTTGATAAGCTGAAAGGAAACAAAAATGTGCCAGCAAAGGCAGAGGAGGGATAAAGGAGAACAGCAGGGCAGGGCAGCTTGTGCAAGGCTGGCGCTTGGAGGCAGCCTTTGTGTGAGCAGACAATAAAATGACATGTGTGCGAGGGGTGCAAGGGTCAGCTATAGGGAAACCAGGGACCGGGCAGGCCTTGGGTAAGGTGAAGACTTTTTTTTATTTATTTTTTTTTTCCCTATGCCTACTCTATACTAGCTGTGCCGCCCTGACTGTTGGTAAAAGAAGCGGGTGTTGCTATTAAAACAACCAAAATCCCAGAAAATCAGATCTGGTGGATCAGACTTCAGCCGCCTCGCCTTTTCATGTGCTGCAAAACTGTCAAGCTCAACAGTTAGGAGGAAAACGGAGCAAAGGCAGGGCAAGCAGCGAAGCATGGAGAGAGGAAGCCACTGCTGCTTACCACAGGCTGGGGGGAAGAAGCAAGCGACAGAGGGAAGGGCTGGTCCCAGTGGAGACACAGCACCACTGCTCTTCTCGGGCTTGGTGAGGCCACCCACTGCCATACTGAGGGCTGTAGAAAACACTGAGGTGGAGAGAGAGAGCACCAAGAGAGTGACTTTGAGCAGCTCCAGATGAAGACTGCAAGAAAATTAACAGCATAAATATCCTTCTTTCAAAAGAGACTGCCTAACAAGTATTTTGGGGGACTGTAGACTTTCTCTTCACACTACACAGACAAAATAGGTATGGCATGAAGGCGATCTTTGTTATTTAGCACACGTCTCCACAGTACAGCTATTGATGTGTTATCCCCCTCTGAACTATGTAGCACTTATTTTTCACATGAGTAAACTAGCTTTAATATTGGCTTAGAATGTAGATAAATACACTGAGCGTATAGATTTCTCTCTGTCCCTGTAATACTGCATGCATCTCTGGCCTGGATCTTTGGCTTTTCACACTGGTAGCCCATCTCTAATATTGATTTGGAACGTAGACAGATAGTACACACATTATGGATTTATTTCAGTCTTTGTTGAACCTCTGTTGTTTTGGAAAGTAGATAATCTGCAAGAAAGAATTTCTCCCATAACATTGCTTTCTGTGCATACAGAGTGAGAAAATAATAGAATGAATATCTTCTAGAGCACCAAGTAACTTCCCTTTCGCTGACTGTAACTCCTCCTCCTCAGCATCTGATGTCTGTGGCTGTCTTGGTGAGAAGGCTATGTACTCTCATAGTGGACCACTTTCACAGTGAGACATTCCACCTCTCTTCCTTTCCCACAGGACTGCAAGTGTCCCTTTGCTTTAATACCCATTGCTGAGCCTGCCTTTCCTCTACTGTTGCATGCTCTTAAATAGGGATGTTGTAAAAATGTCAGGTTGCTGGGGGTTGGGTTTGCTTGTTTTTTTCTGATGGCTTGGAGGTGGTGTTTGGTCTTTACTTGGTGTTGGGATGTAGTTTGTGACAGCTGGGACGTAGTTTGTGACAGCTGGTGTCTGTAAAGTTTGTGAGAATGTGGTACCACCAAGAAAACCAGTCTATTCACAGCACATCAAAAAGCCGTAGGTGGTGGCACAAGTTCATGTCCTCAGCACAGGACAGCCAGTGCTGCATACCACTGCATCTCAGTGAGGATACTCTCCCTCCCACCAATGTGAAATGTGACGGTCGTGGTAGCATACCAAACCACAGCTATGTACTCATGGCTTGAGCTCATTAGATGATTGCAGGCTCAGTGAACATTTCAACAGATCTGCTTACATAGTATAGGAGCCTGGAATATGCAGGCAACAACCTCAGCATCTCCCCTTTTAGTATAAAAGCTGACTTCCCCAGCTGCATTGCTGCAGTCCTGTTGGATTTGGTGCTTGTCAGTGTTAAGAGCGCACCAAGTTGTTCAGCACACAGGTAGCTGTGGGCAGGACACTTCTGCACATCTCAGCAGGCCACCCAGTAGAAGTGGAGGGGAACAGGCATGTGTAGGGCCTCTTCCTTCCCACTCTGAGGGGAATACCTACAAGAAATGAGGGAAATTATGTACAAGTTCACATATAGATGTCTGCATTAGGAATGTTTGGTGAATGCTATGTGTGGTAGACTTCTATCATTGAAAGGCAAATAAGGCATATACAAGGACTTTGTTTGCTGTATTGTTTCTCCAGTATGATCATCTGCAGTACCAGCCACCACAATAACCGAACTGAACTGTTAATAAGCCTTAACACTCCTCCTGTGTTAAGACTTGCTCTGTGTTCACTTGTTTTTGACCTACAGAATATTTTCCACGTGCCCATTTCATTATCAGCCACACTGTAATCCACCTGCTTATTTTAATAGGATTTAGTTGTTAAATAGGATCCACTTGAATTTATAATCAGCATTAGCTTCTTTAACATCTTGCTGTTCTTTGCTAGCTTCATCAAAATTGCTTAAGGGTTGGTGTAGGCTTGGACTCTTCATGAAGACCCCTACATTTTGGGGTCTCCATGTAAGTGGCTGGCTACATGCAGATACCATTGCAGTCAGTGGCAGTCTAGGCCTTTCTAGAAGTCTATTACTAAATACAAGCATTTGATACTGTTGGGAGCACATGGATGGATAGACAGCGTGGGGCTGGGAGATATCATGAAGAGCTGCTGAAGAGCTGTTCTGTTCTGTTTTGGAGAAGTTACTGGAGATGCTGAGGGATACCAGGGCTTCTTGGATGGCAAGACACCCTGATGTGTAAGCCAGGACATTGATTCCCTAGTAACCAATTGGTCATGCCCTGGATGGGGTCTCAGCCACCTTGGCAGCAGAAAATACCAACTTACCCAGCGACAGACTTCCAGGTGGCACCATATCTTCCTTATCCAGGCCTGTATCTTTTGAGGGTATTTTTGCTATTTTCTTACTGCATTTAGGAGATGCTATCCAAAGCTTTTACTTGTCAGTAAGATCGAGAGCATAATCACATCACTTCTTTCTATTAAAAAAAATACTTATGCAAATAGTTGGCAGTGAGAGGGTTTTGTGCTTCATATGTAAGATGTTTATTTTATGAATGCATATACAGCTCACTTTTCATCCCAGATCACCACACCTCGCAAGGCCAGTCATAACTTTAGCCAAATGTCATCAAACCTTCATATCCTGCCTATATTTGCTCTTATTCTGAAGGTTAATAGGGGCTTTTATGAAATTTTTGAGCACAATGGAGATAAAAATAGGCAAAGCACAGGATGTTCATCAGGACTTCTTTGTAGAAGAGCCTGAAGCTGCTACCTCTCTCTGGATCCCCATTGTTTCCTAACTTCACCCCTTCAGGGGGAGATGTATCCTTAGCCAATGGAGGAGAGGGAAAGCATGCTGCTAGAGGAAGTATCATACTGTGATTTCTCTGTGTGAAAAATATGTTTTGTTCACTATGATCCTTAGGTTTTATGGAGTAGAGTAAGGAAAGGATTATAAAATCCACCTGTCTTCAACGGTCTTTTGCTAGAGGGATGACATACAGGAAACATACCTGCTATCTATATATGAATACCAAAAATATTTAGGTCATAATAAGCTCCTGATTATATCTCTACCCATTCCTTGAGAGTTAAAATTTATCTTACTTTACCTCACCTTCAAAGTTTTTGTCTGGGGTAGTTTTTAATAAATATAAGCAAAAAACCCTTAAATAAAAGTGGAGTTAAACTAATTTTGCTTAATTAGCATTTCTTTTTTTTTTTTTTTTTAACATCAGGGAATAAGAGCAGAAGGCAAAGAGACTGCTTTAACAGATTGGAAATTACGAGCATTTTGCACCGTGTAATAGGACTTTGTGCAACTGCAAGTAGCAGGCTTAACAGCTCAAACTCTCCTGGCTTTGAACACTGAGAAAATTCTGTTAAATTATTAAGCTTAGTCTCCACTGGCAAGGACATTCAGTGTCTGAAACCTTACCAAACCTCAAGGCAGTTGACAACAGATAATATAATGAACAGAACAAAGAGAAATTAGGATCTTTTTTAAAAAAAATTATTCTTCAGTTCCTATCTCAAACTGAAAAATTTAAAAACAGAAGCTGTGAAACTTGAGCCAAAATTAAAACTTTAAAAAAAATCTCTTGTAGAAGCAAATTATAACAATTATGACTTCAGGCTGAAGGAAAACTTGTCAAATATATTTCAAGTATTTTAGTCCCTCATGAAATGAAGTGCAAAGTACAGACAGCATTCAAAATGTAGGGAGGGAAGTAAAGAATGTAGTGCTTGTTTTATACAAAGGCTCAGTGGTTAAATATAAATTGAGCCAGAGGCAGACAAGGAGAGAAAGATGGATGGAGAGGAGGTCAGGGCATTCATCTGGGACTAGTAATACCAGGGCACCAGTTCCTGCCCCAATAACCTTTTAGGTATGAAGAGGAGTGGCACTGACAGGCGCATCCTTATATTACACAGTGTGGTGTTTAGGCACTCGGAGGAAGTAAAACAAATAGGTTCATACCTACTCTGGTTATGACAGGAATAAGAACTGCATTTCACATGTTCCAGGATTGCTTTAATCTCTGGATTTTGGGCAAAATATGGGAACACGAGCAGTGGCAATTCCTTCTCTGTCATGCTTTCATGCATGCAAACCATCATTTTTTCAGTATTTTTCTGCTGGCTCAAAAGCCTAGATATTAAAATTTACTAAGGTGTTAACTTTATGTATGGACTTTCCAAAATATAAACTATTTATGGGTGTTGTAGACAGAAATAGTGAAACATTCAGACTGTGATAATGAAGAAGCCTCGACGGTATGCACACCAGCTTCTTAGAGTCTGCTAAAATAAATTTTAAAAAAAGACCACAGGTGTAGGTGGGGGAAGATGATGCCAGTTGAATTTATGCCTATTTTAAAAATATTTGGCTTCTGCAAAATCAAGTGAGAAAACCTTTCATTCACACTGTAGAAGAATATGGTTTATCTACTTTCCTGTGTGACTGATAGAGATTCTACATCATATTACATCACACCTCCAAACCTATCAAGGGCTTCCCCCCAGCTGGTGCCCTGCTCCTGCTGTGTGACCTCAGTGTAGTCTCCATGAGCCACTGCTGTTCCTCTTGGCTCTTTGTACTCACAACTGGGAATAACTTGGAGCTGCATCTTAAAACTCCACCACCCTACTCTCAAGAAGCAGCCTGTGAATCTCAGTCCTACTGCATTTTCTACGCTCACAGCTAGTCAAGGTCAAGATGTCCTAAATGTTTACAGGAGATCACTGATGAATGGAGAGCTGTTCAGACATGCTGAATTGCAGATAGCTACTTTAATTGACTTAATTAGAACATGTTCAGTATAAATGCTGCGTGAAGATGAATTTTGCTTCTGCTACCAGCTAAGTGGTCTTTATCTAGAGGCTAAACTGGTTGGAAAAAAAATTGAGGTATGGACAAATTTCAAATAAATCATAAAAGAAAGGTGAATAAATGGAGAAGCGAGTGCAAGACTGGAATACACATGGTGTTTCAACAGTATACATATACACTGTGCACTCCTATGGTAGTGTCAATTTTCCAGGTCAAGCAGAAAGAGTTATGAGAGAGTTTGACCCAGTTATTGCTGAGACCCTCTGAGGCAATTCAATATTGGATTACTGCAAGTAAAGGGCATGCAGAACAAAATACCATCTTTCTGCTAATTGCTGTGAGCCTGCAAAAGCAATTTTTTTTCATAATAAAGAAAGCCAAGTGTTATTCAGGACTTTTGGATTCTACTCAAGAGCTGTCACCAATAGCAGATGCCAGTAATAAATACAGACGCATTTACAGAAATGCAATAAATATGGAGCTGTACTCTGTTTTTCCCATCAGATCTATTTTAGAATAGGATATATACTGTAAACACAAGGAAATAGAGTATTTTAGTATTCTTCAAAGACACATCTGGAATTTATCAATCAGTTTTAAAAGTTATGATGTTGTTTCTTTTCCTCCCACTCACTCAGGTAACACAAATCCCTGACAACAAACCCCCACCTCCTCCCCTCCCAAACAAGCAGAGTGTTGAGGAAGGAATGGGGAAATCTTTGTTATGAATGGTGCTGCAATGGTTTCCTTTTGGTTCTTCCTGGAATACAGAAAGACAGACCCTTTGTTAGAGCAGCAGAGTGTAATTTCACTGCATCCCTAAAATTTTATGGAGACCTTTTCTGTCTTTTATGTTTTGTCACTGCAGGAGAGCTGTCCTATTTCAGTTCTGCCTTCCAGAAAGGAAGGCACCTTGCCCTGTAGCAAACTACTACATGGGAAGATCCTGTTTTGAATGCAGACTTCCTTTTTTATGACAAATTATTCCTGTCTACTCTACCATGGACACAGAAATGCTGGAGAGACACTTGATAGCATTCATCTCACCTAACCTGAGGCATCTGCCAGGTAGATGTCTCCACCTGAGCTAGACTAGGGTTCTCTTCCTAGACTAATGGATAGAAACATGCATTTCTAGTTCATGAGTCATCACCTGATCTGGTTTGGATGATTACCTTAGGACAAGATGAATCACAAAGGGAGAAGGGCTCATTTCTCTCTGCTGATAAGAAAAAAGTGGGAAGGAGAATAGCTCTGATGGATACACCACCTTTGTAAATGCCTACATTTAGGTGAGGTGAATTGCACCCTCTGAATCAGAAAGATCAGTTTTACTATCTGGCGCTAATTCCATAAAACATCAAGGGCAACATGTTTTGCTGAAACCACTTAGACAGTTTGGCAGTGGTTGCTGATGTTCTGTCAAAAATTTTCTGGCGGGGTAAGGATCTGCTTTCTCTGTGTGTATTACTCCAAACAGGAGAAGAGTTAGCCTACTAAACAAACTTCTGGTGAAAAAAGGGTTATTTCTTTACTACTGAGGTTAATCTATTTTTTTTTTGTGATTTTAATGAAATCTTGAAGCTTAAATGCTGTAATGAAAACCTACAAGAATATTGCAGCAATAAAAACCACACACACACAAAAAAATAATTTATCTAGCCTTATTCCCGAAAGTCTAGCTATACCTCTCAAATCATTAGTGCAGAAGAAAGCATTGCAATTTTTCCTTGCTCTGTCTCAAAGGCTGTCATTTTTATGTAATTTTATTACTGGGTTCTACAACTTGCTGCTACTTACTTTAAATACCACGTTAATTAGAAGGCTTGTAGCTTTCGTGACAAATTCAGGAATAAAATATTGCAGGAGGTCCTGTCTCAGCTGCAAGGTACCTGGGAATTTTGAATGAAACACGTAATTCCTCCTGCCTCACCTTTTATATGAGCTAAAACCTCAGGGAAATAGCCACCTGACCAACTAGGGACAGGTACCAGCAGTGTTATTCAGGTGTTAGCTGCGTATTAACCATCCATTAACTGAATGGATAAACCAGAACGGCATGAGCAGCCAGCGCTCAGAGAGACCAGAAGGGCATGACCCAAAAAGCATGACTTGAAAAGGTCCCTTCTGCTCTTGAAACATGTGCATAGAGAGAAATACTGTTCCTCAGTTCCCCTGCCTCACTGGGGAAGGACTGCAAAAGCACAGACAAACCCGGTGGCCCTGGAAACTGTATGGTCCAGGGAAAGAGTCCTAATTCAGCTTCCTATAACACGACATAATATACTGAAGTAGTCACCATTCGGAGCACAGTGTTTAGATTTGTGGCTCTCGGTAAATTCTGCTATGGGTGCAAAACTGAGCTGGGAGTAGGAAATGCAGGGATCTGTGAGAGCATATTAATGCAGTGGGTAAGCCAGTACTAGGGAAAACACGTTATTTCTAAATGTACGGCTTTCATGTACGTTCAAGGACATCAAAGACTTATCTCTGATTCTGAAAACATATTGGGATTAAAATAACATTGAGCTAAGTTAATACTGTTGGTATTAATAATTGTAATAATACAAAAAAGGAGACAAATCCCTCTGTTCTAAATATATTCATCTGTCTTTGAAAAGATGCACGTGCCCTTAATAAATCAAATGTATTCCATTTTCTCATTAATTTTTCTTCTGTTTTTTTCCCACTTGTTTTCTTTAAGAAAAATTCTCACACTCCGATTTAAAATTGTGCACCTAACTGCGCCGTGTATCCAGTTGATATGAATACTTTTGACTTGCCTGTGACAAATTCACTGAAGATGTAGGACACTCAGACATTAGATGAAAAGACTATTTGCATTCTTTGCATAAAGAAGTCACCATACAAAGTAGTTTTCATGAGACGTTGTCCAGTTGTAAACAGATGCTTAGATGAAGCTTCATTAAAAGACACTGTAACAATTAAAGACCCTACTACACTAAGAAGAACTTCATAGAATTTTGAAAGTAATACTGGAAAGACAGTGAAATTGAGGTTTCATACATAGCCCTAACTGTTGTTCTTAATGCCAGGAAGGCTGTTCCTCAAAAACTGCTGCGGAGGAGCTGTCATTGGCCAACCAAATGCAACACCTTTTGCAAGTGACAAGTGCCTACCACAAAATGCATTCTTCCACAATTAGAACAAAGATGTGCAGGCTTGTATCGTACAGACATGGGAACTAGCTGAGCATGTGGTTATGTCCATTTCTATATGAGGCTTGTTGACAGCATCTCTCTTATCCTGCCTTGGCTGTCACATAGGGTCCGTATATGGTCATAGCCCCCCTTCCAACACCCATGCATTCAACTCATCTGTGTTTGATCCTTTCATGTATCCCCTTCCTGTATTCACTTCCTGAAAAACCTTAAATATATATGCTGAGCCTGTGAACTCTGCTAGTATGCCTCAGTTGCTCACTGATACAAGTTAAATGAAGTATGAATAGAAGGTAAGTGGGAGGTAATAGGATGGAATTAATGTCGTTTTGGTGGATCTCGATTTCCAGGAATCAGACCTGTGTTTCAGTCTCTAATGCCTTGAAAATAAAAGGTCCTGGATGGACATAAACATCGTGTTACTGCTGAAGACAAATACAGCAGGAAGACATATTACGATTAAATCCTTTATTGATTAATTTAATAGATAAAACAATTGAACTGTTTCTCGACTCTGAAAAAGCCGTACAATACATCCCATCGGGTGCTGATTTATTGGTATTCATCCTTCCCAATATGTGTGGAGTCCTTTTGGCAGGGGCTGACGTTCTCTCATCTGTTGTATCCTGACACACATCTGCTCAGAAGTGTCACATGTAGGTCAGGCACAGCCAGAGCCATAGACAAATGGTATGAAGGCAGATGGTTACCAACTGCATTCTGGGCAAGATTTTGGCTGAACAAGGTAATCACTTGCTCTGCTCTCAAACATATTCTCCATTTCTCTAAAGTTTTTTCCAAAATTTTTTTTTTAAATTGGTGGTAAAGTCTGGACAAGGAAGATTTCTCTATTGCATGCTGCAACTTATCATTGCCAACAACCTTTGTTATTTGCCAGAGCTTTAGCAGCATCATATAATTTAGCTATAAATTGTTCACATATCGCTCTTCAGAGAGGTCATAAAGGGGGCCATTTTTTGATAAAGAAGAATTGGATGGAACCCTTCCACCCTGATCTCTCGTGTAAATGTTAAACCCATCGCTCACACCTAATCCAAAATTAATAACACAGTCTAGCAATACCACTGCTGGAGTCTGCCTCTCTGCTGCTTCCCATGCTTTATTATCTTGACAACTTTTCTTCACAGCAACATAATAGTTTCCCCCAAAACACCAGATCATGGTGATATAGAAGTAGATCATGCCTCTGTTTTAAATGCAGAGCAAGTGTTATGGCTCCATATACTAATTTTAAATTACCCAATAACCTGAATATGGAGGTTGTTTTATTTCAGTTAGGATGCTGCTTGAGGTTTTGGTATTTGGGGATTTATCTCCAGTGTCTACGTGATATGTTTAACAATACTAATGATGAACTGACAATTATATCTTGGGCTATTGTGTGATGTCTAAAATGTGTTGGGTGTTTACTCTGTAAATCTTGAGTACAATTCTGCATCAACTAGTGATTATTTAGCTTCATGAAAGGCTACTACAATTAAATGATTAATCATATGTGAAGATTAATACTAGTTTCATGGTCGTTGTCCTTTTCTCCAGAGTCATCTATGCTAAGTGAATAAACTGGTAGAAAATAATTTCCCCTAGCCCCTTATAAAAATCACTTCAATTTTGCTGATATGTGGTGTGTTACTGAAATAACATTTCAGATTAATATTTATAGGCAGTCCTGTTCTGTACACATACATTGATTGGGTTCATCTGCAGTGTGCAGACATGCACTTTTCTTGTTGGCTAATGGTAATAGAAATTATAATAGCAATTCTAATAATACTTCTCTTCTCTGTGAGGCATGTTGATATCTCTGAGTGAAAAGTGTCACAGAAGAAGTAGGTAATATATAGTTACATCATATCTATTACATCATATACATTACTGTGTTGTTATATGAGGTAATAACATTATATAACAAAGTTATAAACACTTGTTATATTATGTTATTACAACAATAGCAATACCTTATTTCAATATTTTTTCAAAATTTGGGCTTCCTAGATACAGTAATATTCACTATGCTTTGTACTTTGTTTAAATGCACAGAATGCAAAACGTGCAGATAAGTCAGGTTTCTATAAGAGGATGGCATTATTTACATGTTCACTTCTTTTCCCATTCAGAGCATGAGTGAGAATGACTGCACTGAAGCCTTTGATTTTCAGATTTCAAAGCCCTGTGATGACAGTATTTCAGCCAAGATTCCTATTCACTTTGTTGCCGTTTTGCCTGCGTAACATGTGCAGAAGCTGTACCCCATACTGGTTCCAGTTACGTCGATGTGATGGATATTATCTGCAATTTTTGAACCACTACTAGGTGCCAGGAGATGTTTAATTCTCATGTTTAGGACTACATCTGACAGTATTACTCAAGAAAAGCCATCCCCCTACTTAATATCGGCACACAGCTACCCACCCCTTTAAAAAATTCTCTCCTCCGTCAAAGTATCCCAAATTGGTAAACACTAGTTGAAAAGATGCACATCTGCTTTATGAATGCCCCAGTTAACAGTCAGTATTTGTAAATATTGCAAATTATATTTTTAATATGTTGCAATCACATTGTGAAATCAGTTATTTTGTGAAATGGCTGTTTTATAATATGACTGCAACACATACATAATTGGGCTCTCTCAAAGGAGGCAAACTGACAGGACACATACTGAGAAACTGAAAGGTCTGTGTACGACTCCAGATTTCACGAAGAACTAAAATGATAGAAAAAGTGCTCTTTTTCTCTTTCTTATGACAGTTTATTCAGAATGATGAGACACTCGGTATCTAAAGCCAAATGGCTTCTGCTTAACGATGGAAGAGACACAGAAAAAAAAAAAAGAATTGGCCTCACTGAAGCCTACAGGATTTTCTCAATGGGTGAGAAATTAGGCAGTAATTCCCAAGGGGCATAGAGGAGTACAAGCTACAGAGGAGTGGAAACTGTGCTGGGGATGACCAGACATTGCATATGAAATTTTGGAATAGAGCATGAAGAACTTACTTCAGTGATGCATGTGAACCTTTGCAAGGTTTAAGAACAAGAAGGTGGCAATACATAACCAAGAAAAAAAGCACAGAAATTATCAACTTGCCACATATTTGATGGGAAATAATCTTACCCTTTTTTTTTTTTTCCACTGTGCTTATGTGCAAATGCCTCTATATTCTGCGTGTAGCAGATGTACAAAGGCAATTGCATGCCAGGTGTGTGTGTATGACTCCAAAGTCCTGACTCACCAGCTGTCCAGAATGAGGACCTGGCTGAAAGGTGCCATCAGGCCTACTTAGGTGTTAGATGGCAGGGTCTCATCCTGACACAGCACCAAGTTCTTGTCAAAGGCACTCCTCCGTCCCTCCGTTTGGATGCAGCCAGAATTCACTCTTTCATCAATTTGTGGGGAGTGCTGCTGTCTAAGCAAGTTGCTGATTAACTGGTGTTTCCCTGAGCCAAGCTGCAATCCTGCCCATTTGCTTGGGACTCAGGATTTTTCCAGGAAGAACAGATACCATTTACAATTTTCTCCAACAGCAGAAAGAGGGTTGTGGGCTTTCTGAATCTGAGGGCTGAGGACGTGTTAACTGGGGACAGCAAGACTCTGCATCGGACCTGCTGTGGACCCATGTGAAAAGTTGAGGCCAAGTAACAGTTCACTAAATTGTCAGTGCTTCCACTTCCAAAGACGAGCAAAAAGATTAACAACTGTGTTTATGAAGTGTTTTGGAATCTATAGATTAAATTCATGTGCAGTGCTAAAGACTATTATTGTCTTCTGAAATTAGAAACACCTTCCAAACAATTTCAAACCCTTCTCCCACATAGTCAAATAAAGGAAATTAATCTTGGCCACAATTAACTTTCTATTCTAATTTCTCAATCTGCTCCTTCTGCTACTTCATCTGACCTGTTCCTACACTTCACTGATCAAATGCAGCTGCGAGCTTATCCATCATCTTACAGCATAATGAAGTGTAAATATTTTCAGCATCAATCTATCATGTGAGCCATAATTTGGAGTTCAAAAGATTGCATCCAAGACCATTTTAAGCTTTAATCACAGCCATGCTGAATGACGGGCTACTTGCCATTAGCAAATATATTTGCCCTTTGCTGCTGGATGCTCTTAATGAGTCCAGAAATTCTATAATTTCAATAAACATTTAGAATAGACCAGAATTAAAACAGAACATTAAAACAAAACAAACAAAGAAACCTAAAACCCCCAAAACCAATCTAACAATCAAACAACAATCCCAAATAATTTTTCCAGCATGACCTTGTTTAATAGCTATCATTAATGACTAGATTGCCATTTGAGGTGAGTACAAGGGAAAACATGACAACAAAATTATCTTAATGACCTGAAAGCAGATGCTGGAAACAAAGATACAAGACTAAAGATGATTATACCAGGAATTTTGCCTGTATCCTTCAATTTTGTCTCATATAGTCCATTGTTACACAAAGACTATTACAAAACATTCTGAAAAAAAGCAATCATAAGCCATTTCATGTATACTGCTGAAGTAATCGAGCAGCAATATAGCGCTGGTACACTAAAGCCAAAACCCGACATCATTGGTTTTCAATACTGTTGTCAGATAATATTAATAGTAACTGACTCCAGCATCTGGTCCTCAGGAAAGAAAAACAATCTTTCTCCGCTAGTCCTCACATCCATCATATGGAATATTCAATTCGGAATGGCCAAAATGTAAAATGTGTTACAAACAGCAGGGAGCAGGGTGAACATAGAGGAGTACAGGGAAAGTAAGAGGAGCTCAAAGGAAAGCACTGAGGCTGAGTAAAGCTGGGTCTCTTTGGCTTGGAGAAAAGGATACTGAGAGGTGAACTCATTAGTGTTTATAAATATGTAAAAGGTGTGTGTCAGGAGGATGGAGCCAGGCTGTTCTCAGTGACATCCAATGACAAGACAAGGAGCAATGGATGCAAGCTGGAACACAGGAGCTTCCACTTAAATATGGGGTAATACAATGATTGAAAAACAGCAGTTGTGGAGTTATCAAGAAGAATCGTGTCAAACCAATCTAATTTCAGTCTTTGACTGAATGATTGGCTTAGGGGATAACAACAAACATGATTTGCTTTGACTTTCATATGGCTTTTCACACTGCTCTACATGGCATTCCCCTAAGCAAAAACGAAGATAGATAGGACAAGATTCAGCTTCAGATTTGTGAACAGAAATGTCTCTTGTTTACCGTATAGCTGTTTACATGTAACCAGGCTATCTAAGCTTCCTTTGTAGGAAGGAGATCTAAGGCTCAATGCAGTTGCCCACATAAAGGCATCTAGTACCATCTAAGATGCCTCCTGGCTGACCTTCAGCTACCACTTCAAAGGGTGGTGGACCTCTCAGATCCTGTGTCAGGTCTGCCAGCTCTGTATGGTTGCCCTGAGGGCATCACTGTACACCTGTGTCTGGACAGGGCCAGTACAACCAAGGGAGCCTGGAAACAAATTCACATTACCATTCACTGCCCACCTGAGGATAAGCACAACAGCTCTTCAGCCTGCACCCACTGTAACAGGAGCTTAGGCACCTAGGTCATAAGTACATACGTACACTGATGGAAAAACCTGCTTAGAGTTTTTTGTCGAACTGGAATGTATTTCAAATAACGTTCAGTAAGGATTCACTTTAGGTTTGGTCACGTTAAGCAACTTGTAGAATAGAACAGAAAATATTTTTTCTGCCATTCATAGATGACAGCAAGCTGGGAATGGATGCGAGTATTTTGGCGGATGGGGATAACTTTTTAAATTATTTTGACAAGATAGAGAAGTGATCTAAGGTCTTCAGGGTGTTCAGTAAAAGGAAATGCAAGAAGCCTCCTGCAAAAAGTCATAAGATGTGAATACAGAAATGCACAATGAAGAGCTAACGGTAAGTCACCAGTAGAGTGGAAAATCATTCGACAATTACTGTGATTCACAAGCTAAAAATGTGTGTGTGATGGTGCTGCAGAAACGACAACTCCCATTCTTGAATTTACTGGCAGGAATGTCATGTGCAAGACACCAGAAGTATTTAACATGCTCTGATACATAATGATAAGTTTCCCGCTACAGTGTTACTCTATCCAGGACCAATAATCACACTTTAAAGAAAGATATGACAAGTTGCAGAGAGACTAGAGGAGAAAAATAAGTATGACAGGAGAGTTATGAAATATTTTTTCTCCATAAATACACGGATTTTGCTGTGGTTAAGGTGAGGAAGACCAGAGGATAAGGGTGTGGGGAGGGCAGGAACCTATGCCAGTCCCCCAGCTCGTCAGAGGTTATCATGAGAAGGAGGGAGATCAAACTTCCTTCTCTACTAAAGGCAGGACACAAGATAATTGGCCTGATTTGCATCAGTGAGATGTATTTAAATCCTGGAGTCTCTTCTATGGGAGACTTTTAGGAACAGGTTTGACAAAAAGAGAAGATTAATGCTGCTGCAGAGCGACAGAAGGTGAAGCCGTGGCTTTTCTGTGGGCAGCTGCCAGAAATAGCAAAAGTCTCTCAGAAACCAATCCCCACCCCAGCAGACCCCTACTGTGAGGAAGCAGGAGGAAACCCTCATTGATGGAGATGGCAAAGAAGCACTTGAAGGAGATGGCAGGCAAGGAGGAGTCCAGCTCTGGTGGCCTTTCTCTGCAGTAGGCCAGGCATTTCCCAGGACCCACCACAACCCTACTGTGGCACCGACTTGAGACTTGAGGGCTGCTTGTCTTTTCATAGCTGTTGATCGAACACAATATGTAAACGGTCTGTTCATTTTATCTTTTCTTTTGCTGAGAAGGTGGAGTGATGGGAGTTTTATTACAGCACAACCGTTCTTTAGTAAGGTAGTTAATGAGCTGTCAGGATTTCTGTAATAAACTTCTCTTTCAGAGTGGTAAGTAATAACTCACCGAAAGATGAAGCGTTTTTTTAGTCATTGCTCAGAAATGCGTTTTACCAATTTTGAGAAATAAACCTCATCTTTTTCAAGAGCCTTATCTCTCAATAAAAACAGGCTGTGGGACTTTCTCAGAGCAACTGGGTGTTTTTTTCAAGATATTAATATGATTACTGCTTTTAACTTATAGTGAAAGCATGTGTGCTATAGAGTTGTAAAACTGTGGAGATAATTGGGAAGTTCTGGCTCATCAGAGCCATTCTTTCTGCGTTATGACATTTCTCTCCCCTCGTGTGTGCTCATCACAGGAAGTCGACTAATCCTGGCCACCAGTAACAGGGAGTGCACGGAGCTCTGGCCAGGACATGATGGTGCTTTACAGCAGAGCGCAGTTGCTTGGTTTGACATTTTCTGAATTAAAAAAGGACAGGCTTGTTTTCCCACCCTCAGTCCTTCCCTTTCCAACATACATTCCCCATAGCTCTGCTCAGAGCAGGCAGGGAGAGAAAATCAAGCTATTTGTCATAAACAATTTGTCTGAAAGCACATTTCCTTTTGCAAATGATGTGCACACAGTTTATAGTCCATGACTTTAATAACTGATTAAAGTTTTACACTGTGGATATATTTGAGCCAATTTTCATCATAAGGTTTCTGCTGCCTTTCCAATTTTTGTGCCTTATGGTTGGTCAGAGAAATCATGTGCTTGCGTTTCTTGTCCGTTAGCTGATCCAGGCTTTATGGCCAGGAAAATTTTCTCTCTTCGTTGCTGATTATACTCAGATGCTTTTTTAGTATTCCTGAAATGTGTCTGCAAATAGCAGAGGCACATTTTGAGGAAAGCTGCAAGTGTCTTTTTTTGAATATTCACACCAGTTTCAACACGGCTTTTAGATTCTGCATGCCTCCTGCAAAACACAGAAAGTTTCCTGCATTAGTGTTCATGAATAAGCAAATACAAAAGGGCATCAAATGCCAACAAATATGCGTTACATCCAGCAGCATATGAGCAGCGCCTCTTCCTGCTGCCAGTCCCCAGCTCCTGCGCTGGCAGAGTGATGGTTGCATTGCTAACCTGGCCACCTTCCCTCTCAATTGAAGGGGGGTCCTTTCCGTTATTGCCTGCATTTTACTTACCGTTGAATGAAGCAATATTTCTGCTGACTCTTCCACTTCCCTTCCGGAGAGTGAATGAGGAGCTGAGATGCTTTGCTTATGACCTCTGGTGGTAAAAGGGAGGTTCTACAAACCCATTATTTCCACCAAAAATGACTGTGAAAAAAAGCAAACAGCCTTGTTTCCTATCAAGAATCAGTCTGTAGCTTAGCTAGGGATGGGTTTTTACCAAGCATCAAATTTCCCTTAAGTGTGTCCTTATGTGATATTCAGTTGATTGAAGGAATGCAGTCACACAAACAGTGTCATCAGCAGGGACATACTGAGGGAGGTAAGGAGCTGTACTTGCTTCTCAAGTGCTTTCTCTCCAGGAGCGTCCTTGCTCCATGATGTTTTATTTTACTACATCTCCTGCTCTAGAATAATGTACTAAAAATTGTACACTTTTTAGCATTGAAGACTTTGTTTATAAAATTCAATTTATGTCTAATTTCCTGAGCATTTTGCACCAGGTAAATCATGATCCTGTTTACACCTATACAAATCTCTAGGCACGGCAGAATCAAACCAGATTATGGTTAACTAATCTGCAGAACCACAGTGAAATGTGTACATATAAACTGTGCATTAACTAAGTATATATAAATATTAACTTCATATTACTGAGGAGGAAGTTGTGGAAAATGGAAAACAAGTAATATATGCAAGTTTGCATAACAATGGCAGTGCTGGATACAGGAAAAGATGTCTGCAACCTACTCTTGACTTCAGACAGCTGTCAGGTCAAAGCAACGACCAAACCATTGCCGTCCTTTGTACCAGCCCTAGCTACTGTCCCCACCTCCAGCCCAAGCTCTGGAGGTGCGTCATTGTGTTTCTGTTGTCTGGTGGATTAAGTCTCAAGGTTTACTTGAGGGCAAAAAAGGGAATCTTTTACCCCTGCCCAAGCTGTGGAGCAGCTATCGCAGACCCCACAGGGATAAGGTTGCTCCCTGATGGAGAAGGGGATGAGGCTTGGCTCCATTTCCCTTCCAGTCCTCCAGCTGCATGGAAAATCAGAGGGCAAGGGCTTTTTTGATAGAATCAAACAAACCTTTCCTAAACTGCACTGTAAAAATGAGATGTCATTTCCCAGACCCTCATCAGCACAGCAAAATCCTCCCTCTGTGAAGTTCGATGTGGGAGAAATAGAATTAATGATACCGAAGGAAGGGGATGAACTGCAGGAGTGTGCACTTCCCCTGCAGAGTCCTGCAAAGAAATTGGGTCACTGCGGAGAGTCTGGCAGCAGGGCTTCACCCTGCCAAAGAAAGTCAGCCTACTTCTAGTCCTGCATACATGTAGATCCTGCTAGTCTGTCCTTAGTTTAAAGCCCGCTGCCTTCACTGGGATCTTTCCTTTGCTTGAATCTTGGTGTTTTTCTAAGCTGGGTCAGCAAGGATGGCTCTTTGAAGCTCTTGGTTTGTATTGGTAAGAATACATGTTTTTGAAGTAGCTGTTTCAAAAGTTACTTTAAAAATCTTTGTTATCTGTGACCTGAGAAAGGCAACACCATTTTGAGTGCGATGTGGTATCAAAAAGGGAGAGTCTGTGTAGTGGCAACCACTAGAAGAAACATGCTTTCTTCTCTGAGAAGCCAGGGAATACACAATTTATTACCAGGCTAATAGGATGAATTTCATTATAGATAGAAGATAAAGTCCTCTCCATAGACAGATATAAAGTTTTCACTGTATTTCTGACATTTGATCGAAGACAGCCCAATTCTGAAGTCACATTGGTGACTTGTATCACACATGCCCTAGTTTCAGCACCCTTACAGTAGGTTCTGCGTACTCAGAGAAGGGGAGTTGCAGCCAATATACCCCGCCTCATATCACTTCCCGCCTGGAAGTGCCTACCTCTCTCCTTCCAGCGACCACAGAGATGATGATGGAGATGAGCCGTACAGCAGGCACTTCAGTTACATGCATGAATTATAAGTAGGACGAATACAGACACCCAGACTGAAGAGTCTACATGTGTTTCAGAGGAGAAGAGCTAATAGAGAAGCCCCATTAATTGTGGGGTGGTGGAGAGGGATGTTGGAGGATTTGAGGGCTCATCTAAGTGTGCACAGGCAGCCTGGGTGAGAGCCAGGGATGAATGTGTTGGTCCAGTGCCCTATTCCTAGCTGTTTCAGTGAGGTGTGAAATGGGTAGCTATGGTCAGACAGCTTTTCCTGCAACTGGCTGTCAGAAAGGAGGATGAAAAAAGCCATCCAAAGAGCAGAGATGTCTAGCTAAGTGCCTATCTTTACACCAGCCAGCACTTCCAAAGCCAAGATGTTCGTGGTAGAAGTTTACCACATTTGTGTCAGACCTCTGAGATCTTCTATTGTGTCATTACCTCACCAGAGTTTTGTCAAAACTAGGGGGTCCATAGGCTTTGTATGTCTGAATTAACAACCATGGCTCTGCAGTGAGGAGGAAGGCAGATCCTCCTTCCTCCTGGGTACATGCCACAACATTCCGCAAAGTGCAGGAGCAGGATTTGACACCTTGGGTCCACAGGCATATTGTACAGTAGCCCGAATGTGTTGCAACACCAACAGGATCCCTATATGATGTCCCCTGTGGGACCATGGCTCACATGGTAGGTATTGTCACAGACCTGGTGACTCTGCCAATCGGTGAACCGAAGTCTGTCCACGACAGGGGATTTACAAAGGCTGAAACTAGGTCCAAGAGCTGAAGAGAGAAGGCCTAGGAGATCATAGGCCAGGCTGTGGTCAAAGAAAATTCAAAACTGCCCCCATTTCTGCCCCATCCCAGCGCTGACAGTGTGAAGTCTCTTCCACTCAATGCCACAGGGTGACTGCCACTGCTGTGCTACTGCTTCTTCGGCGGCTGCCCTTCCATAGGCAGCAAGGAGGAACACACAAGGTGGCAGGGCCACTGCAATGGCATCTGTCACGCTCTTTCATCAATACCAAGATGACACTGTGCCATAGGGAGGACTTGATTTGGCAGTCCCAAACGATTTTCCAGCTAGAAAGAAGGGCCAGAGAAAGAATTTACATTTTAGAATATGAAATACTTATTTTGTCCTGAAACAAAAGCATTGAGTATCCTTCTTGAACTTCAAGCATTCAAGATGTTTTGAAGAGGGGAGTTTCAAAAACTCCACCCAAAGATGAACAATATAGTGACAAGAAAGTGCAGGAAATCCCTTGGTATTGCTGAGTTCAGACTTGACACCTGGAAAGAGTTGAGGGGGTGAATAAAGGAGAGGAGGAGGGGGGGAAAAAGCCTGTTTTCCATCTTTTTGTGCAATATGGGAGGCACATGCAAATGCTCAAGCCCAAAGACCATCAGCAGGTGTTAGGTATTCAGCAGACAGCAAAAGGAATGGAGCCATATTTAGCAAGGAGCAGCCAACATCACTGTGCCAGGCTGAAGGCCATGAGGAGAGACAGAGACAGGCAGTGAACTAAATTAGAAAACAAACTAACCAGCTAATATTTGTGCACAGGCCATGCACAACCCTCACAATGCCTCCCACAAGTCCAATACCACCTCAGCATGAGAAGAACAAAAAAGGGCATGAAGGAGATGACGGTGGAAAGACAAGGACAAAGAAAAGAAGGGAGAGAGAAGCGTGCTTCTCCCAGAAGAAACCTTTTCTCTGTATGCTTTTCCTATCTTAATGTACAAAGCTTGAGGCCAGTCGATTAGATCACTCTCTCCCCCTTGCCATTTGTATGTCACTTCTCTGCTTATCTCGGATCTTCCCCAGGGCAGGGAGTATATCTTCATGTACACAGTCTAGCTGCACTGCAACGCAGAGGTTAAGAAAAATAGGAAAGTGCTCACAGAGAGAAAACAGCACAAACAGAGGGGTTTTTTGTGAGCAATGGAAAAAAAAAATAAATGATAGTGTCTGAACTTGTTACATTTAACTGCATCAACGTATTGAAAGTCTACTGCCCTCTGTGCTCTCGTTATTCCATGCACCTATTTCCCTAACCTCACTTATCCTGCACAGCTAAGTATGGTGCCCTTTTACTGGAAATAAACCCTGCCCCTGTCAGTGTTGAGAAAGATCACTGTAATGCTCGCTGTAGGGGAAAGAGAGAGGAAAATCAGTGCCTGATGTGCTAGCAGACAGTAAAACTCGAGGGTCATAGGAAGCCACAAATCTGCCAGAGATGATTAATTCAGTGAAGAAGGTGGAAGCCTAAAAGTTTTTTTCTCTTTCCTCTTCACTGCCAAATTTCTTTTTACTCAATACAGCAGACAAGACAGTATTAGGAGAGATGTCTGAAATGAGAGGACCTGGGGCACAAGAGACACTGGGATACTGGGCTGTTGCAGGGCAGCGCGCCACCGATCTGGTCCTATTTGAGCGTGGGTGACATGTGTCTGCCTGACATGTCATGCCTCTATACCATCCTGTGACATGGCATGCTAGGTGATGTTAGACACAGCCTTTTGTCTGATCGGACAGGAGCCATCTCCAATAGGAACCAGACTGTAGTGCTACCTTCCTCCTCCCTATCTTTGAATTCCTGGTTTTACCTCTGTCTTTGGAGCAGCACAGAGATAATTTGAGATTTGACTGGGCAATCAAGGATGGAGAATCATTGCAAATAATAAGTGATGCTATAAGAAGCAATTTTTAAGAATCCTACAGTCTGTGGGATTGCTCAGTACCAGCATTGGTTAAGAAGAAGGGAATCTACACATTTGGACCAAAACCATGTCTTAGTTGCTGACCACTTTCTGGAAAAGGAATAGCCTCCATCACACCAAATATATCACCTCACTGCCTTCTCATTTTCTCAGTATGTTTTCCCTCTGTTACACAGCTTAAAAAAATATAGACATCTCCCTTTCACTATCAAGACCCTTTGCAGCCCTGCCCCTGCAAATACCCTTTTGAGCTTCCCTTTCCTTTCCATCCCCTTATTCTGATAAAACCCCTGGCCTCCTTTCACTCTCCTTTTCCCACTCTCATTCTGCTGCTCTCCCTTTTGCAGCTTTCCATGCATGAAATAACCTCTAGAGAGAGCTTTTTGCATTCTCATCCTCTCCCATCAGGAAGCTCACTTCTGTCATGGACCTGACAAGTAGTACAGTAATATGGCTGTAATAATACACTAGATCTTCAAGATGTCCATGATGGACGTATATATGTATATATATGAATGTAAGAGAGCTGCCAAGAGGATGTAACCAGAAGGACGCAGGATATTCTTCTTTCTCCTCTTCGCTCTTCATTGTTTTCCCCACAGGTTTCTTCATTGCCTCTGCATTTTGTCAGTGAACTCTTTTAACCATGACTCTGTTTCTGGAAAGTACTTAAAAATAATTACAGCAGACCAAATACCAGACAAGAAAGTTATTGAGTAAATGGTGAGAAACTAGGATATGGAGTGAAAATAAGAATTCTCTACAGCTGTGATGTCTGTTCTGTCAGGGAGGGAGCAGGCAAATACAGCAGCTGGATCTTAAATCCCCTCTCTTGTGTCTTTGGGCCCTCCACAGAAAAGATCTTCACTGCAATCTCTTCCAGTTCTTGTCTGTCACAGAGAGTGGCTAGTGAACCCTACACAACCCTGTTACTTTTATTATCTGGTAAGATAAAATGCTGTATGTACAGCTTTCAGACTTGATTTTCTTTTAACATCTGTAAGACCTGAAGAGCAAACTAAATTTTTGTGCATTTTTCTTATAATTTTCAGTGCATTTACAAATTCATGATTCTCCTGGAGCACTGATCTAATAGAAGACAACTTTCTGCAAACAAGGATCTCAATTTGTGCAAACCCAGCAGTGATCCAAATATCACACAACAAACTTCTTGAAGGGCTGGGATTACAAATCTCACAATTTTTAGGCCCATACACCTTATCTACACTTAATGCGAACTGGAAAAGGGACTGACTCCAGCTTGGAAACCAAGGGGCAGGCAATGATTTATATCCAAGCAGTTAAACTCCATGGCCTCTCCTTCTCCCTTTCAAAAATCCCAAGCATGGCCATGTCCAGACTCATGCTGTGGTGGTCCCTTCACATGCTAACCTTTGAGCTGCACCCAGGCACTGTGTAGGGGACTGCTGGTTGACTTGACCAAACCTATTTAGAGAATATACAACTGATAAGCTGCATGGACATACGGAGGAATAGTGCTCAAACTCGTGCCCTGGCCCTGTTTAATTTACCAGTGCAAACATGCCCATATTGCACCTGTTTCCTAGCAAATGTTTTTTCTTGTCCTTACTTTTTCTTTACAAGCTCACACAGCATTTAGCTGTGCATCAAAAGTGAGAGGTTCACATCCCACTCTGTTCTGCAGAGCTTGGAGAAAGTGCTGTATTGAGAAACGAATCTGTGCAACATGAAATCCTGCAGGACCCTACGCACACCTTCTCCAAACTAAGGCGGTGTTCTCATGTATACAAGACTGAGCTCCCCAAAGACCCAACAGCAGCATCCTTTGAACTCAAACTCTGTCTGAATTGACACCATTTGTCAACACACAACTTGTATGCATACAGACATAAAGAGAAGCAGAGGCACATTCTGAAAAAGTTAGCAATAGAAGTGGCTGAAGAGACAATGCCTGTTCTTCCCAACATGCCTTCCTAAGCCAGGGTGCCGGTCTGCCAGCCTGCCTTGGGCAAAAGAGCTGTCAGATGTGAGGCACAGAGCTGTCCTATGCTATTACTTTTGAGTGAATATAAACATGGTAATAACAGTACTTTATAACAGACAGTCAGGTTCAAATAAGTTTGACACCCTGAACACGGTCAGAACATGTTTCAGGAATCTGGGCGTGCATTGGGGCAGGCAAATGAATAGTTGGGAAGTGAACTCGGATGAAGTGTATCAAAACCTGGGATCCACACCTCTCTGAATCTTTAACTGTGAACTGTCGTGCATGGGCTCTCTTCTGGGGCCTCTTTTCCCCTGACTCTACAAACAGATCATAGAATCATAGAATGGTTACAGTTGGAAGGGACCTTAAAGATTATCAAGTTCTAGCCCCCCTGCCATGGGCAGGGACACATCTCACTAGAGCAGGTTTCTCAAAGCCCCATCCAGCCTGGCCTTAAACACTTCCAGGGAAAACTGACAAATTTGACTTCTTCCACTGTGATGGTCACAGAGTTTCACCTTCTAAAACATGCCTAGGAGGTAATTCTGTGTTGCCATTTGTAGGTACCCATGCAGGGAAGATTTGGTGTGTCATTTCTTGCAGGAAGTTTCAGCTGGGATGGAAGGAATTTGGCACTTTTTGCCTTTGTAATTTTGAAGATAAATACCTTTCCTAAGTGCTAACAAGTACACATGCATGCTAACAAAGCACATGCTTTGAATTCACAAAGATTGTGTGTAAACATTTCTCCCAGGAAGGAAAAAGGTATACTTGTGATACCAGGTGTCTGCCACATCTATAGCTGCGATCAGCTAAAGCTCATCACAACCTTGCAGGCAGACATTTCCTTCTGTGGAAAATATTGGTGAGGGCGGTCGGGTTAGTGGATTCCTGGGTACAAATGAGGGTACATAGGTTTGAGACCCCCTGCGAAACTTCCTAATCAGTCAAGACAAACATAAAGTAACTTGGGCTTATGTAGTATGTTGAGGTTCTGGTGGGTTATTCTATATGGGTTAGGTACTTTAATGAAACAAAGCTTCCCCTGCTTTCTGGTTTCTAGCAAAGAAAACTCAGGAGTCCGAGCTTAAGGAGTTCCTCAGAGTTCCCTGTGACTGGGGAGCAGAATGTAAGACCACGTCATACACTTGCATCTGCTCTGCAGTTTGGATACAGCTTTTCATATAATTTCTAGTTCACTCATTTATTACTTACCCTAATTGATTTCTGTGGTTATTTGTTCAGTCACGTAACAATAACTGAATATAAGCTATTTGTCTGTTCTATATGCTATCTAATATGTAAGAAATGTCTTTATCTTTATGAAAGCTTAAGAGGCATAGCGCCATTTATTAAAACAGGGAAGAAACTAATGTTAGATTGGATGGAGAATGTGTCTGGGAAAAAAAAGACAGAGTTCTCCATTTATGAAAACTGAAGTCTTAGAATTTATATTATTCATTTCATCTGAATAATTAAGCAGTAATGACCCCAGTATAGGCTATTCCAGGCAATTAATAATCAGCTCTAGGGGTTGATGGCCTGTGAGGAAGCTAAGGGACATTAACCTCTGCTAGCTATTAGTCATTTAGATATTGTGATGTGCTGACTCTATTGCAGATTCCTCCCATTTTTAAAATACAGACGTTAGAAGTTACACTAAAAGCATCCACAGTGTAATGACTAGAAGTGAGCCAGACACCTCTGTAAAAATAGCAAGCAGCATGGTTAGTGCTGTGATGGCCTAGAGACCTAATGAGGATGTCTTGACTTCTGTTTGAGTCCTGATGACCGATGGTAGAAGGGTGGGGAGGCACCTCCTTGTGCTTCCCGTTCTCCTGGATTCATAGATTCATAGAAGCATAGAATGTTTAGAGTTGGACAGGACCTTTAAAGATCATTGAGTTCTAACCCCCCTGTCATAGGCAGGGAAACCTCCCACTAGCCCAGATTGCTCAAAGCCCCATCCATCCCGGCTCTGAATGTTCCCAGGAATGGGGCATCCAGATTTCTCTGGGCAACCTGGTCCATTGTCTTATCACCCTCAGAGTAAATAAATTCTTCCTAATATCTAATCCATATCTACCCTTTTCCAGGTTAAAACTATTATCCCTTGTACTATCACTACAGTACCTGATAAAGAGTCCCTCTCCATCTTTCCTGTAGGCCCCCTCTAAGTACTAGAAGGCTGCTATAAGGTGTCCCTGGAGCCTTCTCTTCTCCAGCCTGAACAACCCCAACTCTCTCGGCCTGTCTTCATAGCAAGGTGCTCCAGCCCCCTGATTGTCTTCATGGCCCTTCCCTGGACTTGCTCTAACGGGTCCAAACTCAAGCCAACAGGTTTGTCTTATGTTGGGGGCTCCAGAGCTGGACACAATAATCCTCCAGGTGGGCTCATACTAGAGTGGAGTAGAAGGGGAGGATCACCTCCCTCGACCTGCTGGCCACACTTCTTTTGATGCAGCCCAGGATGTGGTTGGCTTTCTTGGCTCCAGGCACATGTTTCTGGCTCATTGACCTTCTTATCCACCTTGTAGAAGGCCAGGAAATTTGTCAGACACAACTTGCCTTTAGTGAAGCTGTGCTGGCTGTCACTACTATTCACTTCCTTATTTTCCATGTGCCTTAGCGTAGTTTGTGGGAAGATATGCTCCATGATCTTGCCAGAATTGAGACTGACTGACCTGTAGTTCCCTGAGTGTTCTTTTTTTGCCTCTTTTAAAAGGTGGTTACATTTTGCCTTTTCCAGTCAGTGGGAACTTCACCAGACTGCTGCAACAGATAGATATTGGTTGGGCAACTTCATCTGCCAGTTCCCTCAGGACCTGCTGATGTATATTCTCAGGTCCCATGGACTTGTGCACCTTCAGGTTCCTTAGATCATCTTGAACCTGGTCTTCTCCTATATGGGGTGGTTCCTGATTCTCTCAGTCCTTGTTTTTGCCTTCTGCAACTTAGGTGGTACGGTTAGAGTCCTTGCCAGTAAGACTGAGACAAAAAAGTCATTGAATACCTCAACTTTGTCCATGTCCTGAGTGAACACGTCTTGGATCACTTAACCTGAGTGATCCTTTCAGAGAAGATGCACATTTTCCCTAGTCTTTGCTTTTGTCACTGACATACCTGTAGAAGGCTTCCTTGTTGCTCTTGATGTCACTGGCCAGATTTGACTTTAGCTTTCCTAACCTGATCCCTGACTGCTCAGAAAATTTCTCTGTATTCGTCCCAGGCTACCTGTCCTTGCTTCCACACTCTGTAGGATTCCTTTTTCTGATTGAGATTGTCCAGGATCTCTTTGTTCATCCATGTTCATTCCCTGTTCATTCTTCCTGACACCTTTTCCTGTCTTCCTCTTCATTGGGATGTATCGTTCCTGATCTTGGAAGAGGCGATACTTGAATTTTTACTAGCTTTCTTGGGCTCCTTTCCCTCCAGGATTTTATACTGTGGTACTTCACCAAGCATATCCCTGAAGTGGCCAAAGCCTGCTCTCCTGAAGTCTAGGGTAGTGAGCTTACTGTGCATCCCCCTCACTGCCCTTGGGATCTTAAACTCCACCATCTCATGGTCGCTACAGCCAAGGATGCCCTTGAGCATTACTCACCAGCCCCTCCTTGCTGGTGAGAACAAGGTCCAGCATGGCACCTTTCCTTGTTGGCTCTTCTATCACTTGGAGAAAGAAATTATTGATTCAAGGGGATCCCCTCTCTGGGGACTGCTTTATGCACACTCACCGGCAAAGTCCTGAGAAGAAACTAGAAGGGAATGTTGCATGTTTTCCTTTACCTGTGCATGAGTTTCAGTCCTTTAGGAAAGAAAGAAATAATAGGAGTAAGATGTAAGATAGTTGTGACGTTTGTATATGTGTGAATATTTATGTCTATGTATATATACAAATATATATACTTATCATATATACACTTACCATATCTACAAATATGTCTTATATATAAATATGAAAAAATCTGACACCAAAAAAGCAAAATGTTTGAATATTTTTTGCTAAAGATTACTTGTAAGGGATATTTATTTAGGTCTTTCTTTTAACAAGAACTAGTTAACAGAAAACACCTGTTCTGCCTTTCTCCCAGCCTGCCCAGCCTCTTCCCTTTGCAGCTTGCTAAACTGTCCTGAGGCTTGTCACACAGAACAGAGATTACAGCCAGAACAAAAATGAAATGGAGCTTCAAGATACAATTGAACAGTGTTGTCCCACCGCCATTTCAAACTCCAACCCCAAATGTTAGACAGAGACTAACTATGCAATTTTATAGCACAAACAAGCATAAAAAGCCACAGATCCCCAAATCTGCAACAATCAGTCTGAAGTGGGTAAAGGGGGATGAGTAGCAGAGAAGAAGGAACCAGAATAATAATTAGTTTTATTTGAATGGCAGAAAATTTACTTTTTTCCTCTTTTTTGTTCTTGCTTGTCCTCAGGTGAGGAGGGGAATTAGGGTATTTTTATAATGAAGTTATATTAGATATGGTCTATTGAATCACATTTGTTGCTACTGCAATTCTGATTCAGACAAAAGCAGTCTAATTCATGTGAGGTGGCTCTATTGCTTATCTGACTGAGACACTTACAAAACTACTCCGGAGAGAATCAGAAAATTGTAGGAAAATGCACCTAAAGAACATCTGCCATTTATGTGGAAGATAGATAGAATTTTTTATATGCTGCAGAGCTTATTCATTTTGTTATATATTACTATATCCTCAGGCCCAAAGTATAATTGCTTTTTCATTGCAAAGAAGAGAAAAAACTGATGCCATCAGATCTAGTGTATTGCTGGAGCAGTGGCAACAAATTGTAAATACACTTTTTGCTGTGGTCCATTTTCTAAAGCTGCATCCAGATTTCACATCAAATTGGCCTATCCATCTGTAAATCCATGGTCTACTGACAGGTTTCTCTTTAGTACCACCCTGGCTTTCTATTTTTTGTCTTTTTTTTCTTCCCCCCCCCCGCATTGTGGGAAAAAAAAAAAGAAAAGAGAAAAAAAAAAGGCATAACTCTGTTCCTAGAAGGCAGCTTGGCCTGCTGTTGCCATGGAGGGACAAGACTGAACTTTGTGTTGGTAGCACCCCATGCTTCATTTTCCATTTGCCATGGGTCTGGTCTCTTGATCTTGGTGTCCAGACAAGCTGTCCACGTTATAATTTCTCAAGACTGTCAGTCCAATACATGGGATTTGGCAAGATGAGGGAACTGACCATAAAGTTTCAGAAGAAAATAACTAGAAGGAGGAGGACATGGAAGCTCAGTCTGACCTTACCAGCCCTGTGAAGACAGCTGCCCTGGTTTAATTAAAGCTGGCAAAATATGCTTGCCTCAGCCCCAATCCTCTCTCTCTCTTCTTACTGCTGTGATGAGTGCAATGAAAACACTCAAGCTATTTTGTTCCCTCATAAAAAAAAAAAAAAAGTGCTTACTGTTAATGAGTAATAATTTTGCAGCTGGTTGAGTTTCCCTGGCCATTAGTTTTATCCTCCTTAGAGGTTTTTGTGCTACTCTTATCTTTATAGTCTCTAGTTTGATAGCATAAGTGTTCAGAGCAGTTTTTCCCGGTCAAGCTACTCATATTGGTTTGTTACCTTTGAGTCTGCAAAGTAATTCCTAAGAAGAAATTACCCAAGCCTTCACCCTTTCTTTTCTTGTTCTTTTTATGGTAAGGTAAGGTAACACTCAAAGCATTCATATATTTTCCTCATTTATTATTACAAGGAATAAATTAATTTGATTCATTTAGAAAAAGATGCAGTAGATGCCTTGTACACAAGAGGGCAGATCTGCTTCTCCTTTCATCATCACCAGTCTCCTATGCTACTTTGTTCACTGGTAATTTCTGCCTTCAGCCAGGCATCTAGGGCTGGATGTCACAGAAAAAGCATGGCTGTAAGGCAGGCTTTTAGTCTGAATAGAAAATACCACCTAGGGACAGTGTAAAGGCCTTTTATGCTTGTAAAAAAATACCCATGAGAGTATAAATACTCAGTTATAAATGCTCCTTCTGTTGTTACTGAACCTACACTTTTGATTTGCAAGATTAAAAAAACCCAGACTTCCAAATCTAAAAAGAAGCAGCGTTCATAGTTGGCTTTTTCATCCTCTCCCCCACCTTCTTTCCTCCCTTTCCCCCAGCACAATGTTGGAAGCACAGGCATCAGGTACCAGATTCCACCCCTCTCTGCTGGCTGAGTATGAAGATTTCATTTCAAAACCTTTTGACAGAGGAAATATCCACGACCTGAAGGTGGGCTTGGAGCTATGCGGCTCTGGCACTTGCGTGACACGGAACCAAAACCCCACCAACATGGGTGACTTGCTGTCCCCTCAGCCCAGCTTCCCCTGGGCATATTTGCTGAGTGCTGGCAAGCCTGGGTCTGGTTTAAACATGAATTTATCCCTCTCCAGAGGGAAGGACACCTTGTCTGAATCCAGAGTGTTTGCTAGCCCTGTTCAGTCCTTGGTCTGGGTATGGAAATGGAGAGCAGCCACTCCAGGAGAAGCAGGGTGTTGGTCACAGTCACAGAGAAGATTTCTCCCCAGGCAGGAAGCAGGACTTCCCCAAATTCCCCCAGTTGATTCATCAGCAGTGCTGTGCTTCCCAGGAGAGCTGACTGCTGCCACTTACTTCCCTGAGGAAGGACTGCATCCTTCTCCTTTGGCTCATAAAGTATTGCTAGCTTCTCTGGTCACAGTGATGCCAGTGGACCCAAGGCAATTTCTGTGAAACTCTCCCAAGGGATGAAAGCAACCCATCAGAGGTGAAATAATTAAGGTCTTTGTCCCATAGAGTCTTGATTTAACTTAAAGGAATTAAAAAAAAAAAATCAAGATTTTATACAATTATATGAAGTCACACAACTACACTGTCTCCACCAAGCAGTTAAAAAACAAAAAGGGAGTTATAAATTTTGAAGAGCACCAAAAGGCTAGTTTTTTTAAAAGAGAACAGACACTCTGTATCAAACATTTTTCTTGTGGCACCTAGAATCTTTCAAGGAAGGCAGAAATGAACACCGTGTTTGCCTTCCAAATGCCCTTGGAGAAAGGCTGAGGCAAATGAACGGCTGAGCAAACCCAGGCTTTTTAAGAGAAGAGCAAAGGTCAGAAAAGCTCATCTTTAAAAAAGGAAACCAGGAAAAAAAAAAAGACAACTGGCCACAGTTTATCTGAATGCTTTTCCCTTGTACTTTATGGTGTTTCCTGGCTCTATCACATCCCTTGTATTTTATGTGCAGGGACAGAATATTGCTGTCACCAGTGTCATTTGGTAACCGTCCAGCTAGAGGCCACCTGTTGGAGAACATCTCAGAGCCGAATGCCAGCTTGAAAAAAACAGGGTTACGGTTAAAGCCATCATGTCAGACGTAATTAGAGATTTACTGGGACATTGCTGGAAGAGCCTCTGGAACTTTCCAAAACGCTGGGTCGCTGACGATCAAATGTATTTGCTTTTCCATTTTAGCAATCAATGCATCTGCCCTTGTGGAAAGGCTGCTGAACTATTTCTCACGTCAATCACAATTAGAGAAGTGCTAATCATCTTAAGGAGTTGTTAATCATACATTAAATTAAATGAATGACACATGCTCTCATACAGTGTACTTACCAAATGGCAAGCCCATCTTAGATGCTCTCCCTTGCTCTCCAAGGTATGCTTGTTTGGCCTACAAGTATATAATAATTCATGCTTTTAATTAGAATATTGCTATGCATAAAGTAGCATCGCTGTCATCTACTAGTCATCTTTTTTTCCTTTTACAGAGATCTCTGCATAGCCAGGACATTAATAGATCTACCTTATCAATACATTCCACAGTGATGCTGAAAAAATGTTCTAAGGACTTGCACCCATTCAATGGTGAAGAAAAAAGGATGATTGTGTGGATGCCAACAAGCATGAACAAGCCAGCAAGGGAAGATAGCTAATGAGCTGTGTTAAACTAAGGTTTGCCTTGCCTTGGCTAGGCCAGTACAGACAGGGAAGATGCATCAACAGGTACAGAAATGGCACGTCCAAAGGTTTTCTCAGCGTGGCTAAAATGTACCTCTTCTGCAACCGTGAGAGCTTTGGCTAAAGTAAATGCTTGTTAATAGTGAAAGTGGGAGCATACACATGTGCGAGTGCATCCACCTATGGGTGTATATATATAAAAGGGAATATAGGGAATATTAGAAAATATAATGTGTAGCAAAACAAGAGAAAATAGGAGTACACTATCTGGCTGCTGGAAGAGCACCTGGGGCTATTTACCTGTCCTTATCAGCTCTCCTCAGCATTTGCTTTTGTACGCTGCTGGTGCTGTGCTAGCTGTCTCTTTGCTCAGGAGCAGCACAGCCTGTAAACTACCAGGGTCACAGACTGTTAGAGCAATTTTAATTCTACCAGGAGCAAAATACTTGCTGTGATATCAGGTGATTGCTAAAGAGAGATGGCAAACTATTTAAGATGATAATTCAGCAAGAATTTGTATTAGTGTTAGCAAAAAAGTAAGATGGCCAGTTCTGATACTAATTTTGTAGAAGTCTTGTAATACCATTCTAATCCTAGAAGTGTGAGAACACACTGATTCTATGTCAGCAGCAGAATAGCTCTGGCTATTGAGCCTGATATTAGACATTAGCAAATAGAAAATAATAAAAAGCCTTGAAAATGAAAGAAAGAGAAAAGGCAGAGAATTCAGTTCATGCTAATCTGCATGGCCTTGTAGAAAATTGATCTGTTAATAAAGAAATCTGTTTTTCTTTTTTGATGAGATTGCAAGTTTGTGTGATAAAGGAGCTTCCAGCAGAAAAAGTATTCTTAGATTCTCCTTAAAGAAATCCTGTATGATACACAGGCTACCGATATAACACATTATGCCTTAATTTGTCTGTATGACAGATACCAAAAACTGTTTGTCCATGGATACTCATAAATGGTTATTTTTAGTCATATTCAGCAGAGATCTGCATTTGGTCATCCCTTCAAATTGAGAAACTTGCACAAAATTATTTTTATTAACAAGTATAAATGATGAAGAAAGGCACAGTAATGAGGAAAGGATAGTGATCCAGAATGACCTCCATCTCTTGGAGAAGCTGGGCTTCAGCATCTACTTGCAGCCTAGGGCATCCATGAGCACTTCTGGCTGTACCCTGCATCAGGTGTGATGTCGCAGCCAAAATGTTCTCTGATACTGCTGCCAAATGTGTATCATGCCTCAAAGGACCGCAGCTGGAAAACAGCTGGGCCATCCCCACAGGGCGGGGTTCCATATCCTCAGAAGTATCAGCTCCCTACAGCAACTTGAGACATGATGGTGTACGAGGACCAGCACAGTCACCTGGGACAGCGCCAGCAGCTGAGATCCTGGATATATAGTCAGAGGAGCAGTGAGGTAAATTTAGCTCTCTTGTCAACAGAGATACTAGTACGTAGTTCTGGTGTCTCCATTTTCAGAGGGACTTGAAAGGCTACAGAGACTGTAGTGAAGACCCGCCAAAACGAACCGAAGGCTGGAAAAACTCCTGTGTACTTGGAGACAGGAAGAATCTGTTAATTCTTCAAAAACAGACTGAAGGGAGATTGAGTTTCTGTGTGTAATTTCCTGTGTGTCAGGGGGAAAAAAAAGAGGCTTAATATCTGGAAGTTAAATCCAAGTGCATTCAAACCAGAAACAAAGAAAGACGTTTTCAGCTGTGAGGCTGTTAGTTGCTGGGACAAGTTGCAAAGGAAAATAATCTATTTGACATCATTAGGTGTCTCTGAATAAGGGTAAACCTTTCTGGGAAATTTTCTCCTTCCCTTTCCCCTGAAAGATACAGAACTATGACCTTTGTTGTGAAGAAAATGAGAGAGGATGTCAGATTTTAAACTCCGTGGGTTACTGAGAAGTTACCTCTACACGTTAGGATGGAGGAATAGAGAATTCGGTCCTGCAAAGATAGTGGAGGTCACAGCCAAACAGACAAGTCCATTAAATGTCACTGCAGTGTATGCTGATGAGCTTCTGGGAAAGATAGTTGATTTAAAAAATGGACTGGATTCCTTCCCACATGGTGGCTGTGTTCTAGAAGCTAGAAAAAGGTTGCTTATATGACTGAGTTATCCCCTGGGCTCGGATGAGGGAGACAGGTGTTGGCTGGAAGAACATGCACTGGGAATGTGTTTAGGTATCCTGGATAGCACTTTCCAATGTGAAACAAATACAGATCCCCATCCAACCTCACACTCTTACCTGTTTACTTTAGTGCTGTTGGAACCTAAACACGCTCCTGCTTTTCTTCAGTTGCCATGTAACAGCCCCGTCTGTTGTCACAACCCAACTCTTGTACTTGACCAAGACATCTTGGCTGTTTTGGACCCCTCTTGGCTGTTTTTCTCTATCCTCAATCAAATGATAAATTTTAAGTGACTTAATAGGCTCTTTCTGGACTTGCTTAAATAGATTAATTTCTCTCAGTGTTTGTATCTCTAAGTTGCAAATCTCATTCAACCAAAAGTGACTATTTGTGTTTGCATAGTGGATTTCATGCACACTAGGGAGCATTTCAGACCCACTGTATTTCATTGCTAATAGGATTTGCAGCTATGTTTGTGAATTCCAGATATCCCATTTACTTCACTGAGCTTGAAGTTTACACACTGTAAAGAATCAGAATGAAACATTAATAACATACAGCTAACCAGAGAGTTTGTACAGTACACTTCCCCATTTTCCATTGGAAAAAGCACAAAGGCACAATAAGACTAAAATAAACCTATAGCAATGTATAGGCTTCAGAAAACATTTTCTTTACTTCCAAAATACCCTGACTCACATATAATTTATGTGGAGCATGCAGTTGATTTAGAGAAGACCTTAAAATGACCTATTAATCCAAATTCAATTGGAAACTGGAATAGCTGTAACTGATCTGTTGTCACAACAGCAGTACACAGAAGTCATAGGAACAGACAGAGAAGATAACACTGCTAAATTGTAGATATTTTCCCACAGGATCTTCAGCCAGCCACTAACATTTTCAAAGAGATACAGCAAAGATAAAAATTATATTTCAAGTATTTTTCCTTGTCTACTTTATGTGAACCAAATTATTGCTTACTTTTTGGTCATTTAAATTATCATCCTACCTTACATTCCACATTCTTCCTTTCTTTTTTTTTTCCCTCAGTGTATTTGTATTTCTAGCTCATCTCTTCATTCCCACACATCAGGACATGGCCTGCATGTTAGAATTTGCAGCATAGGATTTGACCAGAAAAGGATTAAAACCTAATTGGACCAGTTCTAAAGCAGAAAACAGGGATAAACCTCTTAATAACTTGAAGTTTGTAGGCCTTGACCTAAGTTAATAAAGAAATATTTGGTTTTATATCAGTGTTGTTTTCTTAATTCCCTAAATATTTTTTCATACCAAACATCAGTTCCAGAAGCATCTGCAGCTTGGAGTCTGCTGGAGCTGCTCAGTCTGTAGCAAGCCAGGCTTGGTACAAAACCTGAGGAGGGAAGCCTGGAAACTCTCCCTCAAGGTGGGAGATATATGACATAGATGGAGACATCTCTTTGTCTCTGTTTCTTCCTGGAGGACATACACATCTTCCATACCATATTTTGTGGGTTGTAGTAGCGGGAGGCATGCTCTGCAGTGTCCAAGAAGAGCACCTCTCTGCACATTGCCTCTCCAACCGACTGATGAGAGGGAAGTCAGACCAAGACAGTCCAACTGACAGCCCTGAAATGACAACAAGCCACAGATCTCCATCTGGGGTTTCATCTCACCCTTCTGCAGAGGAATATGCATGTGGTGGCCTGAATGCCCTATTACCCTTCATGGCCCCCTTGCTTTTCTATGTAGGTGGTTCCCATGCTTCATCCATGCTGAAGCCCTCACCTGTCTTCCTTGTCTGAACTTGTATGACTTTCCTACTCCAGGTGGGCTTTTTTTTTCTGTTGCCTAAGAAAGCCCAGCATGAAAAGTATAAGGAAACAAACCATCATGCATGATAAGCATGCAAAGTTCGTGGTCATCACCAGCATTTTTAATTGTCGTTTGCAATGTGAGCAGATCCACTTCCCACCACATGATTTGCTTGGATACAAAAGGCTAGTCTTGTCTGGATGGGTTACATGGATGCTTCTGTATTTGTTTGCTGCATTTTTCTTGTTATTCATAATTTATTTAGAACCAACCCTGTTCAAAGTCAAAACAAAGACAGTATGTTCAGTCACTCAAATTATAGGCCATTCCCCAGGGCAATAACCCAAGACTACAAAAATGCATACAATGCCTTCAAAAAAAAGGAAAAACAGCAGCCTCATTATTTGGCAAGCAAAAGCTATCATTTTTTTGAGGCTCGCTTAAAAGAAACATTGTCAGATTTTGGTTTGTCCTCTTACCAAGGAGCCTGTAAATCTGCATAAATTATTCGAGCACCCAGGATTTAGGATATGCCAGTGTAAGAATGTCCATACCCTCTCTTTGCCCTGTGTTCCTCAAAACAATCCTCCTCTGCTGAGCTGCCTAATGATCCACAAAATGTTGGCCTGCTGATTGCATGAACTGACTTTCTATCCCATGAAAAGAAGGTTCATGTCAGAGTTATGAACCGCAGAAGTGCAGGCTAGGAAAAAATGTTCAGAAAGCTCTCTCGGTTGAGAGGAGAGACATCTGGATGTTTACAGCTATTGAAAGACTCAGCAGTGAGCTTCAAAATAAAGAGGCCACAGGACAGTGGTTACACTAATAAAAATTAAGACGTTTTTCCTGGAGATGTGTTTGCTGACTTGTAAGTGGCCTCTCTGCAGGCACAGCGGGAATGATGCTCCTCTTCACCATCTTATAGGTGCTCAAGTATGGCCTTCTGGGTGTTGAAATGAGCTATAGGATGAGAGGGAGATAGCGGAGAAATGCCTATGGAAATGTTAAGTGCCTAAACCCAAGCAGGCTTCCTCAAACAGACTCTTGATTTTTTGGCTTCTCATGATTTCTATCCAGAAGTACACATATTTGCAGATCAAAGAGGTATTTCCTGCCAAATTATCATTCTTGCTTGTACGCCTACAGAGCAGCAGATCTGAACTTAACTAACTGTAGCCTCTTAACTTTTTTTTTTTGTTTTTAATTTGTTGCTTAGGCATACTGTACCATTTTTTTTTCTTAAGATCAATGTGACTGATAGTAATTTTTGGATCCTGGGAATACATCACAGGGGAGTATTCCTGTTCTTGTACTCATCTCTACATCGCTCTTTTCAGCCACTTTTGGAGGCAGGTTACTGAGATGATAGAACTTTTGGTCATACGTCATTATAATTTCCTCCCCCCAAAAGAAAACTGTTTTCTAAGTAACAGTGAACATAGACAGACCCTGATTACACACAGTTTTGTAACACTCTTTGCCAGAGCATCTGTGGTTTGCATCATTTATATTAGTAGTACAGAAGCCTTATTCACTGGGTACCTGTCCCAGATAGACAACCTCAGGTAGTGCTATGAGTGGATCAAACACTTTTTATTTCACAATAATAAGCAGCCATGGTAGGGGAATGAGAAATTTTTATGACCTCTACTTAGGTTAATCTGCAATCACCTACCATTTCTTAAGTGGAATTGCTGGCTAAAATTCAGTCCTATGAACCATTTGAAAATCTTAAATGTGACTTTGCTTCTGGACTGTATGTTGACCCTTGTATGCATTCCTTCTAATTTGTCAGTGAAGATACAAAAATGAACATCAGAAATAGCTAAGCAGAAAGTCTTAATCATACTTTTTATCCATCATCAAAAGCCTTACAGAGTTCTCGTATAATTAGCTGAGGTGGTGCAGATGACTGATTGTTATGCAAACTTTGTGGAAAAAGCAAGAAGGAAAAGAAAAATCAGTGAACTGTAAGAAATAAAAAGGCTCAGTTACCATGCTTTGTAACCTGAAAGAAAACAAATCATATGATCCAGTAGTTCAGCAAAACTGTCTTTATATAGAATTGGTTTTTTTCCCAATGTACTAATTTAAATCAGTTCTGTAGATGAAGAAAAAAACCCTGCATATCCTCCCTTATAAATTTAAAGAGGAAAGACCAAGAGCAATCTCCTTATTCTCTCCCATGATACAGTGAAGATCTGCACAGTGATCAAAGTTTTACTATAAATCCCAGTTCATGTGACCTTTTAATTTATTTATTTTTAATAGCTATCCAAACCAGAGGAGGCCTTTACACTGTTATCTGAAAGGACAATCAGTAAAAGTCAAGCCCTTCTTTTTCTGAAGTCAAACAATCTGGGAAATAGTGTTTTCTGGACTGGTAGAAGAAAGCTGAATTTCAGGGTAGGTGTGTCTTTCTCCCTGGCCACAGTCTGATCAGGGAAGAGACTTGGGGTCTGTTGGTGGCTGATGAGTGTTTGATCACACTGCCCATGTTACTACCTAAGCCATCTGCATCTGCTATAGGACCTCTTTCTGCTTCCTTACTCAAGGACAAGAAACAACCATATCAAAGTAATTATCTCTCCTCTCTCTCTCTCAACTCTTGAATGAGAGATAGGATTCCTGCCTGTACTTGTCTTAACATTTGCCAGTGAAGACTATTAATCCCAGAGACAGGCGAATCTCCCACCTTGTTTTTTCTTCTGCCTGAAGATTGCCCTCCTTTTTCTCCTCACCTTCCCCCCAGCACTGCCAGACAGATCACACATTCTTCTCTGGGGTTGCTAGGACTGGCTGAAGCACCCAGCAGGAAGGTGCCTCTAGCAGCTGAGATTGTAGGGGGGGGGG
>VXBJ01000881.1:332621-425521 GCA_013400055.1 Nycticryphes semicollaris | reverse complement strand
GGTTGGACTCAATGATCTCAGAGGTCCCTTCCAACCATGAAGACTCCGTGGAGACAACCCCAGCCAACTTAGCAGGTCAGCCACAGCACAGGTATGAACTTGGCAGGGTATGATCTGATCTACCCACTCTGCCTTTTCTCCTCCAGACATCAGTGCACTTGTTTTGCCTGCAGCATCCAAGAGACAAAACCAGCAAGGCTGTGGAGATAAAGCAGAAAATTACTGAGAAGGTGAGGACTGAGAAAATCCAAGGGTGGGATAGAGAGGCAGGCAAGAAAAGCTAGAGCTGAGCAACCAGCAGGGAACTGGAAATAAAAGCCCTTGGGTTAGTAAAAATTTTCTACTTTTATATCCATGAAAGTGACTTACCACTCCCTTAGAACTGAATTTCAGGATGACAAGGCAAAACCTGGCAGAAAGCCTTCCTGTGATGTTCCTGCTCTTGCTCAGCACTCTTTCTCTCCTCCCACATGGCACTTTCTTTAAAACACTAGAGCTGGTTCTGGGGAAAGTTTCAGAATGACAGCAAAATGAAAGCAAAATTTGGAACTTACCTTCCAAATGCTTTTACTATTTGAATTGATAGTGAGGATCCTGACAGGTGAAGTTTTCAGGTTGCTGGACTGTGCAAAACTCTGAAAGACTTTTAAGGGAGAGCAGCTTGTTAGGTACATTGCTGTTGTCTTTCTGTCCAACAACTGTCACCCAATAACTATTGAAGTCCTTTGACAACTTCCATATACATTCTTAGAAAGGTAATGTTCTCAAATATATATTACTTTTTTTTTTTTTTGAGAGTCAAGAAAATAAGCAGCTAGCTAGAGAAACAAAACCCTAGAAGCATGTAGGGTTGAGGTAGTCTCATTAGACATCAGAGAATCCACACCAAGTGCCCAAAGGAGAGGTTTTTATTTGAGCATATGCATTATTTGATAATGCTGAATCTAACAAAAAATCATAAACAACTACTTTTTAATTTTGTTTTTGTACAGAGCAGTAGGACCTTGGTCTTTATTTTGGTCTTTATTTTAATTGCTAAAAAGTCTGTTGCTTCTATTTGTATCTGGTGTATGTGTTGCATATATACTGGTGTTTTTTCAGATGTATTAACTTATAGATAAGAAACCTCAACACATTTCTGTTTTAATTTGTCTGTACTTTAAATTCTCATCCTGGTCTGAAAGGTACTCAGGGTTTTGTCAAACAAATGTAAGGATTTGTTATTTGTCAGCTAAGAACCTGTTACCTCAGCTTTACAAAAGAAATGTTGTTCTGGTTTGTATGAGTTTCTGGTCTCTGTCAGGGCTCCTAGGCACTATGGTAATACAGATAAATATAATAATAAAAAATAGTTTATACCAGCTCAGTAGAAAATGGATACTTCTCCTCGCTTTGCAAGAAAATTTGATTTTCTGAAAAAATAACAGAAACCTCTAGGTAATAATTTTTCATTAAAAAAAAAAAAAATACCACCAAGAACAAAAGTATTTTAGAAATGTCTCTGCAGAGACTGTTGAGAGCTGTTTATTAGCTCTCTTACATCCTTGTCCTTTCCACACACACAAGCTTGCTGGGCAAGAAGTGCCTGTAGCAAACCTTGCAATTCCACTGCTGAGGAGTCACATTTGCCAGGGAAGCAGTGAGGCAGAGCAGGAATTGTGCTAAGGGAGGAGAACCACTGAACGACAGCTTTCATAAGTTCCTAAGCTTGAGGTTTCAATTCATTTAAATTGTTTTCTCAATAAATTGAAAATTCATTTCGGAAAGCTAATGTTTAATTGGGAAAAAATATGTTACATTGGTTAACACCAAAATAATTTTGAAGGAAAATTTTGGACTAACCTAATCAATGAGTATATCAGTCCTGTAGGGATAATCTGTGGTTCCCAGTATCTGGCCAAAGGAAACAAGAGTCTTGCTAAAACCAAGAAATTTACCACTGCAAGACTGTATGCTTCTCCTAGTTCTTAATTTTGGTAGGGGATTGTTGTACAGCGTTTTTGTCAGAAACTCTGATGTCCTTAAGAGAAGACCAGCACATGTTGCACTTCAACGTTGATGCCAATTTATTATTTCATTCAATGGTTAAATAGTATTTGATCTTTTCATTCAAACTCCAGATCCTGAAAACACGAGACTAAGTAAGAATCTCAGATTTAATTTTTTTTTAAACTACACCTTCAGGCCTTGTGATAGATACAGAAGTCCTCTAAAGGTAAGATCTAATCCTTCCCTTCCCACGCATATCCAACCTTTCCTTATACCATAAGCTCAAGTATCAGGGAGCTATTAACACAAACCAGAAACACTGTTTTTAATCTCTAGTTTGTTGAAATCTGCTTCATTGTTTTTCATTTCGTAACACTTGGCATTGGCAATGATTAATGCTGCCAACATTTTCCTTGCCAGGAAAGATATTTCTTTCCTCTCTGGAGTGCCAGTGAAGCCTGGAGACACCTCCTGCTCCAGGGCTGCCTTTCCTCCATCACCTATAGGGAGAACAGCTAAGGAAAATAATGGAAATCTTGTGCCCCTTTCAGAAGAAGAGCATTTCCTACAAGGAAAGAAGGAAAAGTAGCAGTTTACAGTTTTCTTCCCAGTCACAAGCAAAAGGAAAAGAGCTCCAAGAACCTGTTCCCTTTGTTTCCCACGCCTGCTGAAATGTAACTTGGAAGACGTTGATAACCTCTCTTCTCCCCTCCTCAGGGTCAGCATTATACCTCCACAAATCACCCCAAGAAATGCTGCTTGGCAAGAAGCTGTAATCAAAGTAATTTGATTGACTTATAGCCTTCTTTAGGTTGATCCAGAAAATGAGAGTTCCCGGGATGAGGCCAGCTTGGGTTATAGCCCTTGCCCAGGCTACGGATTAAGACACCTCACTTAAACTGACACAGTGACCTGGGTTAAGTTTAGCTCCACATAGGGCAGATCTCCACCTGCTGCTTCTCAATTTTTTCTCTCCCTGTGAGGTGGAGTGACCAGGAGAGGAATTTTTGGCTGGTCATTTGCAGCTGGATGTTTGCCAGCTCCTTTTCACCTCCTGAACACCACAGAAGTGCCAGATCAGATTTGAGAATCTGGCCTATTATTTTTTGATTATTGTCCCAAGGATAGAAGAGTACCCTCTTCACTTGTCAGCAGCTAATAGGTCACAAGCTGGCTGGTTTACCAAACATGAAAACAATTTGCCAACAGCAGGGACTTACACCCTAAAAGGAGAGAACATGCTTTTAGCTGGCAACCTCCTCACCACCCCGAACAAAAGAGAGATACAGGGTATCAGTAGCTGCTTTTAAGTTGTCCCAAGTGCTAACTTGTTTCTGATTTTCAGGCTGCCTGGCTGCCTTTGGAGTCTTGCTTGCCTATTGCTAACAACTGCTCAGTGAGCTAATACTTCTTAAGAGCTGCTATCAGTCACTCACACTGTCCGGCCTGGAATACAGATGTAGAAGCTTTTGGTAGGTCAATTCTTATCCCACTGCATCGGTGGGACCCTGCCACTGATGACAAAGACTGGAGGATTAAAGCCTAGTTATTCTTCTGCCCATTGTCAGGCTTGACCAGTCTTAAACGTGGTGAAAGGGTCTAGATTTATTTCATTTCAAATTATTGTAGTGCCAGCTGCATCCTATATGAATCTAGAGGCAAAAAATCCTATTTATCCCTAATGGTATCTTAGTATATTCTAATTGCAGATTTCTTCCCTTCTATACAGAAGCTATAGATATTGGAAAGAAGTGACAGCACAGCAGCAGGCAAAGGGATTTGGAAGTTATACAGAGGTGTGGAGGGGAAGAGAGAAGGCTTAGGATGGATAGGAGGGAATTGCGGCCCCTTTCTGCCACTGCTCACTGCTGATAATCCCCAGCCTATAGTCTCTGCTTTTCAACACTTTTCCACTAAAGAGATGCTTAAGAGGTGAAGGGAACTCATAAGGCCCTGAAATGTTGCCCTCAGCTCTGATTCATGCTGGGAATAGTCCTTGGCCCTCACATTTGGCCCTATAGTGCATTTTGGCAGAAAAGGGGTTGGACTTATTCGCCTGAAGTTCATGGAATTATAGCAGGAACAATTTTTATTCTTATTAAGGCAATGAGCCAAGTCTGTTTATTTAGGATATTTGTGGGAAGATTCACCAGCCCTGTTATAAGAACTTGCAAATTAGGGTGTTCATTCAGCTGCCCTCACAGAGGTGGCTCACGTGCTGTGACATTCCCTGGGGTACCCCAGGCAGCCATGACAGCAAGGTCACCTCCAGCTCCTCTCTCCTCTCTCCTGCCCCATACATAGGTCTCAGAGACCCTAAGGTATATCCAGTGGCACTAGACAGCTCCCTGTGGGCAATTTTCTGCAGCCCTCAAGGGCTGAGACTATTATAGCCTCCTTTTCTAGGAATGAATAGGCTGCTCCAGAGGACAATTAAGCACCTAAAGGAGGTCAGATAAATTGCCCTCTGGAGGTTCATGTTTCACTTCTTTGATCACATTCACAGGCTTTAGACTTACAACTATCTTGTATAAATCCCACTTGCGCTGCAGCAAAGCGTGGTGTGGGCAAAGTAGACTGAAGTAATTCTTTAGAACTTTCTTTTAGAATCAACTCACAAAATCAAAACTACTTACAAACCTCCATTTATTCTCTTTTTCCATTCACACATTACTTTTCTATTTTAGTGCTTGTCTCTCAAGTTGTCTTTTTAATGACCGCCAAAAGGACAGCTACTGATACCATGCACTGAGCCACGGCTGCTTCCCAGCGCACCATGTTTAGCCCCCAGGTGTGATTTCCAGGAGGCTGAAGAGAATGCAAGCATTGGCACACGCGTGAGCGGGAGAGCATACGCTTTATAACAACTCCAAGATGCTGAAAATATCAAGGCAATGCTGATCATATCAAGGCAATGTTACCAGGAGACACCTCGCAGCATGGCAGACGCATGCTGTTTCAGTCTCTTCACCCGCTGGAAGGTAGTGGGTGTAAAGTTCTACATCTCTCCCTCGTTCAGACATGAAGGATAAGCAGCCTAACAAGGTCACGTTTGTTAAAGGCATGCATATTTCCATCTGCTCAGGCGGATGGCAAACAAAGTGCCTGGCACAAAGCAAGGCACTCTAAAAAGGAATTGTTTAAGAGGGAGTGTCGAGGCAAAGCTAGGAAGATGAATGGTTGGTAGAGACAGTTGAGACAGTCACAGATACATCAAACCAAAGCCTCATGTATTTATCAAGCAAAACAGCAAAAGCTACTTTTGATTTGCAAAACCCTTCCAGCTGTGTTGCTTTCCAAGGCACTATCAGTGAAGTGGGAGAGGAGACGTGAGCCTGAGCAGTGATATACTCCCAAACCTGAAAATCCACTCCTTCACTTCTAATGCAGAACCTGTGCTGCGGAATGGTTCATGGCTACTGCTGAGCCTTTGCTAGACTTCAGCAAGAACTGTTTCATCTTCTGAGTCTGATGGGAGTTCCACAAAGACATAATGCTAGTTTAGGCTGCAGTTCGAATTTCTTTCATGCTGTATGAACAGAGAAAAGACCTCTCTGTCTTTGAGGTGCGAAGGTACAGTCTGAGAAACCTCAACTCTGAACATTGTTTATGTTAAATCCCTTTGGGATAAAAGCTGTAGATCCACTTACTTCATATCCTGGACTCAAGGATTTTCAGAACATGGAAGTTTCAAAACCTAGTGTCTTACAAAAACCTAGTATTTTGAATCTACCATGATAATAGAAATAAAGATGTACATTTAGCTCAATGTTAAAAACATTTTCTTTGTTCAAATATTATTTTGGCTAAACATATTAAATAATTGACTGTTTATACATGGTTAGATAAGGCATGGAGATTGCAAAGGAGAGTAGTGTGTCTGAAGAATAAAATTATTCTTTAATATTCTTTTCAGACTTCTGGGAACATTTAGTAATTAGTACAGAAAAGACATGAGAGTAGAGAATAAGGAAGGCACAGATGGTATTTTTCCTCTGAGGCATCACTAGGATGCACTTTGTGATAATATGGAGTTAAAGGTAGACCTTATTGCATCCTCTTTTGGTTTACTCAGGTTTAAGGCACTGACATTATCCTCTGCTGGCTCCTGAGAAATGCAGCTTTTATTTGAATACACCCTGTCATTTTGAATCAGCAGCAATTTCCTTTCCATAGAGTGATTTCTGCAAATTTTGCAGATTTGGAATTTTCCAAGAATGCCTATATCAAAAATAAACACTAAACTCAACTAACACTTGCTGAAATTGCTGTCTGAACAGCAGACAACAGGAGACGTTCCTGCTTCTGGGGTCAAGATTCCTCTCCTCCCTGTTTGCCCTTTGATGCTGATGTATCAGTGAAAAGGAACAGCACAGCCTGAAAAGTGATGCTTGACTTTTAGACATTAGAGCAATGGTCAGCAGTACCAGAAGAGACACCACTGACACAACAGCAGAAAGCCAGAGAAAGCCAGGTCTTCTGCTAGGGACTGACTAGCATTATTTCTTCATGGCTGGACACAAGAGGATGGATCACATAGTGATGGCTCACCTGCAAAAATGACTGAACCACCCTCTAACTCCTGCGATGGATGGCCAGAGACACTGGCACATTAACAGAGATCTGAGTGAGACCCAGGCTGGTAAAAAAATCCACATAGTGCCAACACTACCACCCATATGTCCTGATTCAGTCACCACAGCCATGGGCACCCCTGCACTTGGGGACTGTAGACAAGGGGTGAGAATCAGAGCAACAAGCCGCTGAGCTGGGAGGTGCTCATGTGGGCATGTACATGTGCCCCGCCTGTTCCCAAAGGGTTTCCGCAGGCTAGGGACCACTGGGAGCCACCACGTGTACTGCAGGAGGGGTGAGTAGCAGCAGCTGTGAGGAAAGCCCCATACCAGCCAAAATATGCATTTGGCTTCAGGAAAAAAGATTGGCCAGCACAGACTCAAATAGTGTGCTGTATCAACCTACCAAGGGTTTTCCTGGAAATCCTTTTCAGACTCCCAAAAGGCCCCCACACAGCTTTAGTTGCCTACATTGGTGTAGACTGACAGTAAGCAGGTTACTAAAAATTGGACACGGCACAAAATTTCAGCCATGCCAGAAGCAAGATGACAGTCTCTAAAATTAAGAGCTAATACTGTTACACACATAACTAGAGAAATTAAGAGCTACTTAACTTGCTTTCTGCATGTGCTAGGGTAAGACTGCTAGGGTATTAAGAGCAAACTTCTAATGCCTGGGGAAGGCTCTAAAGTCCAATGTTCATCTTTTACTTAGCTTAATTAATAGCTATTGACAGACAGATGATGGTGGGTAACCATGACACACTTAAATCAATGTCAAAGCCTAACACAGCTCCTCCTGGTTTGTTTGGCTCTTTTGAAGAGGACTATCAGTAGCAACTCATCACCTCTGAAGAGGGGCTGATAGGCAGCAGAGAGCATTCCCAGAAACTCAGCTCCTAGGGAAGGATGGCAAAATTTGTCTCTGCACGAGCAGCCCTGAGGTCGGCAGCAGTAGTCAGGAAGGCATTTCAGGGGCCAGTGCTGTCATGCTGGGGGAGCTGCCATAAGATATGGGGGAATAACTGGCAGAGCCTACCTCCAGGGTGAAGTCAGTGAAAAGGTACCACTTTACTCTCCTGCTCTTTTACATGGGCCTGCAGGCACTTCAGGAGGAGGTTCACCATTTTGGACTTGTCTTTTATTTGTTTCATGTTTAGCAACCAGAGGTCTTGACTTCTTGACCCTTTGGAGGGCTTCAAGTCTTGACCATGAGGATAAATAATAGCCAATTGTTCAGACCATGATGGTAACAAGAAGTCTGGGCTGGGTCCAAAGTGATGCACTTCCCTGGACTGAACCGGTCATGATATGAAAGGGGATAATGATCTCCTGATGCCAGAGGTCCTGAATGGTAGAGCCTGATCTGCACAAAGCCATTTCACAGTTTAATGGTAGACCCCTATGTCTGCCGATGTATGAAAGCATGAGGTCCTGAAGGTGTTAATAAGGAGCATCAGTATTCTTTAAATGGCTAACACGGAAATTTTTAAGTAAGGATTCTTGTGCATTAATAAGTCTCGTAATTATCCTTCAGCATAAAAAATTATTTATTTCAGGATCTTTTTCACAGTACATGAGACTATGCTGAAGCAATCTATGCTAACTGCTATCCTCTTAAAAGCAATAGCCACATTCTTTTTTAAACAGATATTTTTAGTCACTGCAGCACTCAGGAGGTAGCCAGGTCAATGGCTCAGTTGTCTTGGGTGCTGTGCAAAAACAAAGTGTAAAGGAGCTCTTAAAATCTCACCACGCGGTTAAATACCATGTTTCAAGCTGGGCATAATCACCCCTCTGCAGTAATCCTGTGGTTTACGTTCATTTAAAAAATGCCTCCTGTATGTGCCTTAGTTAAAGTTATGAGGGAAAGACTTTAGAGGAAAGACTGCTATACTCCTTTCTGGGGTTTCCACACCTCCTGATTCTCTTCAGAAGAATAAATCAGAGCTTCGTCTAAAAGCTTATTCACTGATTGACTTATCTCTTAACTGAAGAAGCACTCTCCCAAACTGTGCTCGAAATAGTATTGCTCCCCATGCATAGATTATTCCCAATACTTTGTTCCCCTTAATCATGAAACTAAATTCTTCTTGTTACTTGTGTCTCTCAGGCAGATTTCATGCCCTCTTATCCAGAGAAAAAAAGGTGAGATAAGGATCATGTTACAACCCAAATGTGGCAGGAGGCTTCTGTTGAGCTCTCCTGTTGATTTTAGTCATTTGGCCACTTTCCCACACCAGGTAATGCTGATCTGAGGTGTAATTTGCAGGCTCTCTGTGGGGCTTGAGATACACTAGACAAGAAACTCTGGGGAAAAGCCAACAGATATGAATCATGCTCAAAATTCTCTGGCCACCTCCATTAACCTGTCTCACTGGTTTTCCTTCTCATTTCTTGGGAGCGGATGGTTGCAAACAGAGGTTTAGTCTGAAATATTCTGACCATGGCAGTTTCCCACAGTGTGGGCAAATTTTCATTCTGTGGCCACTCCAGCTAGAAGAACCTCTGCCAACCTCCTCACCTTCACCTGTAGTTTCCAATGCCATGTTCCCACTTTACTTGCAGAGCTAGGTTTGCTTGCGGGGAGCATGTGCTGAGGGAAGCAGGGGAACTTGTTGGTTTGGGGTTTTTTTGGAAAAGACTATTTTTAGGTGTCTCAGTTCTCTCAGTACAGGCTCAGGCAGAGATGTATCAGCCCATCTGAGCCAGCTGTGCTCTGTGTTGTGGAAGGGGTGTGTGTGTGAACATTCTGTGGGCTCCAGCAGGAGGAGAGACAGAGTGGGTTTTGCTGACAGTGACATGGCCATGGGGAGAGATATCTGTGGAAACACACACCAGACTGAAGAGATCAGCTAGATTTGCCACCTGTGAATGTTGCTTTGTGAAAGGAAATTAATGTGAATGGATTTATGAGACTGGAAAAAAGGCAAATTAATTACCTCAGCAAAATCTCCTCAAAGTTTTCTTTTTTTGGGAAGTCAAGATATATCCAATAGAGGTGTCTAGGCTTGCACAAATGAGAGGTACAAGCCTTTGAGGTAGCGAGCTTTAGCAGTATGTCTTCACACAAGGACCAAGGTGTGATTCTTACATGAGCCTGCATACCTGCACTTGCTTAATCCAGCCAGCTTCCCACATGGAGTCAGGGGAGACCGTAATGTAGAGTACAGCTTCATCTAGAACATATCCCTGAAGAAAATAGGTATTGATAGTCCATCTAACCTTCAGGCTACCTTGTGCCTTCACTGCTTATCTCCTTGTCAGACAGACTGATCTGACAAATGCCACAATCACACCTTCACTGCATTTTTTTCATGACAACTGAGCCCATCCCTTTTTCTTTATCTAATAGTCACAGAAAGTACTTGATCCCTCAGGCACATGGTGACTGGGAGTGCTCAAGGCTGCATTTCTGGATGCAGAAGACAGGGCAACTGGGGCAGCTAGAGAGTATGCCAGATTAATGCAGACAGACTAGGTTACAGCTGCCACCTTAAGAGGCAGGACCTGTTGGCCCCAAATAAGGCAGATGTAACCTGACAGGTTAGACCAGGGTCACAGATAGTTCCTACAAACTTTTTTGTTTGTCTGTGTGGGTGAAGTTGTGCTATCATAATTTACAAATGCCATATGTGACCTGCTATACATCTCAAGTCTCCTCACACACTTGCCCCCCATCACGTGCCTGTAGCTGTAAGTTCAGTTTTAAAGTGCTGAAGAGCTGTAACAGGCATTTCTGTGACACATACATGTGTCTGAAAGCCTGGGCCCCAAACTTGTTTATTTATAGGCTACTAGGCATGCTCGGCTCCTATTTCTGAAGTAGGCACTTTCCCATCACATTTGTGACCATCGTGACTCATACTCAGCTCATGCAGCTTGTGTTTTCTGCTCTCCTGGGCCACCCTTTAACAGAAGACCTAAGGTGGTGGAACCCGAATGAGTTTCTGCAGTACGGGAGAACCTTGAGCAGAGGGTTAGCTCTTGTACGGGAGAGAGGTTTATAAGGGTGGGGACTCAGTCCCCAGCAGTAGGTGGCTTACCCTTATGCCCAGACTTAAGCTCTGGGAAAGGAGGGGCCTTTTCAGGCAGGAGCAGAGCTATAAGGTGCACAACAAATTAATAGATCAAGGAAAGGTATGTAAAGCAGTTCCTGAGCAGAGGTTTTGGGGATTTTTTTTTGCATCACTGATTTGAACTGATGATATGGACACCATGTCTCTGGATCAAAAGCAGCTGAAAACAATCTAAAACCAGCTCCAAACTTCCCTGCCTGCATGCTGTCATGCCTTAACAGGGTTACAGAGGAAAAGGATGCAGACACTTCACTCTGCGAGAGCCAGGCTTGTCACCTTGCTGTGTGCTTATAAAACAGTCTCACTGCTCCAGGGAGCTAGTCATTGCAGGGTTAATGGTTGGTGAAATATGCAGGCTTTTTTTGCAGAATATGAAATCTTGTACAGTATTAACTGACCATTCAGATCATGTAAAAGCACATTTTAAAAATCACCTAACCATATAGGTGAAAGGAGTTTAACTTCTTTCAAAATAAAATGTACTGAAGGGTGTCAAGATTCTCCAATAAAAGACTAAAACACCTGGCAGAAGACTTAGGGCTGTTAAATCAACTTTAACGCCTATATATGCCCATAGGTGAGGGGGAGACACAGCAGTGCTGCTGTGACTGGGGTAGCAGGATCATATCCTCCCAAACTGGGCTGGAGAGCTTCTTCTGGAAGACTCACCTTACTGGAGAGAGACACTTCTCTCTGCTCTGACAGGAAAAGGGAAGTAACCAAGTGTGAACATCTCAGTCATTCCCCACAACTGCATCTTTCATATCTCCCCAAACTTATACGATGAGAGTCCTCATGAAGTCCTCCTTCACCCCTCTGGGCTGACCCCAGCACTTCTTGCCCATGGCAACAGGGGGAAGACACAGGTATAATCTTGGAGAGAGGCTGGAGGAAAACGAAGATCCATGAGACCAATGGTCTCTGTGGGGCAATGCCTGTTCCCTATATTGATAACTCAGGAAGAGCAGATGTCCAAATTATTCTAGGAAGTGTCTTCCAGATTACAGAACCAATTTCCCTGGACCAGACCGCTAAACTCTGAGCATATGCTTAAGACCCACTGGGCCAGGAAAAGATTTAAATCTGTGTAAATGTCTATCCTCCCTGAGATACACCATGAACATGTACTGTTTTCAGAGTTGGGCAGAAGTTTAGGTGTCTTCCTGGAGGTGCGAAGCTCAAAAGCCAGGGTTGGAAGCAGGTCCCAGAGAGGCAGAGGGTGGGCATGGGTACAGGTACTGAGAATATAGTGGGTGTCTTGTCCTGCAAACTATAGGTGCTTCTTCCCACCTCCTTCACCTTTCTGGGCTGACCCCAGCACTTCTTGCCCATGGCAACAGGGGGAAGACACAGGTATAATCTTGGAGAGAGGCTGGAGGAAAACGAAGATCCATGAGACCAATGGTCTCTGTGGGGCAATGCCTGTCCCTGGTGCAGTCTGCCCATCTGATAGCTACATTGCCATTTGCCAAAGCCCCATTGCACATGGCTGCATAACACAAAACCCAGCTCCAGCTCGAGGGGGAGTAGCTGAAGAAAAGGGCACTCAGAGCAGCCTCACCAGGATCCTGCAGGTGATGCACTTGACTTCCATCCTGACCTGACTTTGAGAGCTACCCCGCAGAGACAGGGCTTTCTGCCCCAGAGATCGGGCTTGACCACCCTTGCAGAATGAGAAGCCACAGGGCACCTGGCTAGGGCTGGTCGAGCCCTGTGGGGGAAAGGAGGCCACCACTGTCCCCACAGACAGCAATGACGCAGGCAGAGAAGGAGGGTGCAGGAGGCCATGCCTGCTGGTCTGGTGAGCTTGTGGCAGTATTTTCCTATTAAATCCCAATTAACTGAGCCTTAAAGGCTCAGCCCAGGCAAGAGTATGATATAAAAGGACTCCTCAAGGCAGCTCAGGTAAACTATATGCTTTATAACCTCTCCTGTCAGTGTCCTATTTTAAGAGTCTGTTAACTTAGTGTATAAATCACATCCTTTAATATAGTAAAGTGAAATAGGTTTGAATTAGCAAATATCTGGAAATTTGTGATTTGATTACTATTCTTCCTCTGCACTTCAAATTAAGATTGGGCTATTAATGGCAACATGGAAGTTCCTGAGTAATGCAGTTTAAGTTGGATGCTTTAAACTACTTAAACATAAAGGACCAGATTCTCCTTTATACAAAACCCCCAAAGTGATAGAAAATACTATTTAAATCCTCTTTCAGACCTAAACCTTTTCATTAAGAGCAATTTTTATAGTATGTGTCTAATCCAATCTAATCTTGCAAAAGATGGTTTAGTGTGTTTAGTACAAAGTATTTACATGATAACAGGTAAAGTGAATACATCATTTTTCCCGCTATTAAAAATATTTAATAATTCCAGTTGGAGCACTCAGCTGTAAAAGCTACTTTCCATTTCAGTGAACTTTCTGCTACAGAGAGGAAAAAAAATGATTCCTCCACATGGCTGAGCATCAGGTTTCTTTGAGCATGAAAGCAGGCTTGTAAACAGTTGGTGTTTATGGTTGCTTGTTTCCACCCAGAGTATTTTCTGACATGCAAATAACCTGCCATCCGCTGGCAGGCTTTAAGTGGCTTCTCTTTAAAACCTTCTCCTGTAAGCCTGTGTCAACCCAGCCCGACCTGGGCATGGATTATCTTCATTTTAGGAGGTTGGTGTAGCAGTTTCTGAAAAAGGGTATCTATGGATCACAGGAGGGCTCTCTAACTTGTCTCCCTCTCTGAATTCAGCTCTGAAGACAATCTTTGCTAGACAATCAACACCAGGAGTTGATTTCTGACTGGAGGCTGACTTTGAGCAACTCTTTTTCTGACTAGTCTTTACAACTAGGATCTACGTTTTTTTTTTTTTTTTTGTCTTGTTTTATTTTAGCAGTGTTCACTGTATAAACAAGTGAGGATGTTTAAACAAGTGAGGATGTTTGAACAAGTGAGGATATTTGAACAAATGAGGATGTCCTCAAACTTTCGGGTAAGCTCTGGGCTTCACAGGCTGTACGTGGTCCTTGGGGTGGCTCACTCAGATGTAGATACTTAAGCTGTGGCACCGATGTGCCCTCAGCTGGTACCCTCGCTTTTGTATATATGCACATTTGACTTTACATCACAGGAAGTAAACTGACTACGTTGCACAACTAAACTTACACCATGAAAAATCCACTTTTGTGTCTGGCAACTCAGGAATGACCTCAGGCTGAAGCCAGAGACTCCATCTGTGTTTGACATACTTAGGGATGACATTGCCTATACACTCAGTCAGCAGAGAGGGGTGAGCAAAGGGATCCCCTCAGCCCTTCATGTTGCTGGCCAGGGCAACGGTTTCCACATGTGGCAGCCCTGTTGCAGGACCCAGTTTATAAAGTTATCTTTTCTCCCTGTTCCCACAGCTCTGCTGCTGCTGTCATGCCAGATCTAGCAACCAATCTGGATGAAAAAAAGCCACAACCCAAACCAGACAAAATTTTGAAAAAAGCTACTTTATTTCAGCCTAGCCACGAGGAGGTTGTTTGTGGGTAAGAGTGAGCAGCCAAGACCAAGGCAAGGCAGTAGTTGTCTAAGTCATCTGATAACAGTAAGTCAAAAGGTGCCTGGCAGATGACACATTGAAACTGGCCAGACTGTAATCTGGAGTGAAGGGAGAGGGAAGAGAGAAAGGCCAAAAGAAAGGGCAGGAAGGAGAGGACTTATACCCAACTGGAGTTTTGCTTTGGGTGGAACATGGTGGCTGAGACCCTCTTTCTTGGGCAGCCACATGCACCCCTGCTCTGTGAAGGTTCTGTGGAGTCTCTGCAGTAAAACGTGACTTAACCTGGGGCACACGGGGAGCAGCTCCCAGGTGCCCTACACTCCTGGCACACTTTCAATACTTCTGCCATGTCACTATTCATTCATGCAAAAATAACTGAGTGAATGTTTTTTGGGGCAGCCAACGCCACAGTACTTTTCTGAAAAGCAATCTACCCACAGCAATATTACAGTTGAACATCAGGCTCCCATAAATAATTAGTATCACAAATCTTCACCTTGCCTTTTATCTTTGTCACAGTGACTGGAATGCACCCCACTACCATCTGTGATTATAATTCACGCTTCACTAAAACCACAAGGTATGCTTTATACATGCCTAATGTCCACCCCTCCACCCACCAGCACTGCCCATAAATCTCCTTTTTTTTTTCCAAAGATGCTAGGACCCACTGGCAAAATCTGAATACTTGCCAAGTATTTGTTTGAAATATTAATATATTGTTAAAAACAGGAGCTCTTCACAAAAGACTTATCTGACATTTCCAAGGAGTGTCTGGTGAGCTAGAGTATCTGGAAAGTGTCTGCTGTGAGCATGATGGAAGGAGTGGTTCAGAATAATCTTTTGCAGCAGGAAGCAGTTTCAGCAAAGACCTTGCTTCACTAAAAAGGAAGATGCTGATAGAAGCTAACCTGAAACAGTTGCCATTGTTGCCATATTAGTTGCCATTGTTATATGACAATAACAACAACAATAATAATAACAACAACAACAATAATTAATCAATGCAGAAAAGGGTGCCTGTAGCAGTTTCACTGCTCTACAGCATTACCTGTTTGTTTACTGTTTTGTACAGTGTGTGACCCCTAAAAGTGACTGTTTATTAAAGAAAAAAAAAACAGGTCTACGTATTTTTAAGATCCACTGCAAAGGCTGTGTAGACTATGAAAATGTGTACAGTGGTGAAATCATAGTTGGAAAAAGTAAACCCCTTGAGACAATCCAAACCGGGAGCCTTTCCCTGAGTACACAAAAGTGATCCTAAACAAAGCCAAGGGCACTGCTTAAGGGAGAGGCTTTTTGTGCCATGACATGTGGAGAAACAGATCACTCCCCAGGATTTCCACATATAGTTCACTTGTCTGGATACACCTATAGGCTGACAACATCTTTTTATTCTGAAGATTTTTTAAGCACTCAAAATTATTCACATAATGAAATATTTAGCTCAGTATGGTCCTCTAAGTTGCTGACAACTTGTTGGGAAAATATGATACCCCAGTGAGTAGGTTGCAAAGTCATTTTTATTTTTTTTTCACCTCTGCCACAATGATGCAGGTGTAGTTAACCCATCCACAAAGAATTCACAATTGCTTTGTCTGAAATGGCCAGCATTAATGCTGTAGTGAGAAAAGGACAATGACTCTTCTGCCATATGATGCTGAGGTCACAACAGCCTGCACCCTGATAGCAGTGAAGGGAAGATGTAAGGTGACCGAGGACTGGCCCTAGATCAGACTCTCATTTTCCTGTGTGCTGTGGTGTGCGTGTATGGGCAGCTTTCATAATCACTGGTGCTAAGAAGAGGACTTTTGACAAACAGTTTTCATGGAAAAAAATTTATAATCTTTTCTTGCTTATCTGGGCATATCTCCACCTGTGGTGCCACCACTGGTCACCCTCTCTGAGCATCTACAGCACAGCTGGCCAGATGCAGTCCACCCCTTTGACCTTTACTACACCATGCAGGTTAGGAGAAGATCCTTAGAACAGTTTTATTCCAAATTGGTCTGGTACACTACAGAAATGCAAGTAGCATAGTGTTCACGTTGCCTAACCTAAACTGCTGAGGACACTTGTGCCACTACCTGAGCCACCTCTGGCCAGCACCCTCTAGGGCCTCAACTGACCACAACAGGACTCAGGAGTTTTTATTGATGGGTTGAGCTAAAGGCTTGAGTCAGGCATGATTTAAAAAGGCTGAAACACTTCAAGAAGGCTCCTGCATATTGCACAGGTGCTATAAGTGTTTAAGAACAAGCTAACATTTTGTCAGAAATGGCATGTCTGCAGCTGGTCATTCCCAGGGGCAGAGGACTCAGCCCTGCTTTTCTGTGGCTCTGTGGCATTCAGTGAGTCCCATGGTCAGCAGGAGGGAAGCTGGAGGAAACTACAGAGACCCCGAACTTCTCAGGAAGCTGTAACAACTTAGAAAAAACCCTGAAGTTATGGAAAAAGAATAGCTTTGGGGAAATGCAAACAGTATCAGAAATTTAAATTTTGAAACTTGCCTGAGGCATCACTTCTGGAAAAATTAAGCTTGATGTGGCATTTCCCTTACAGCTATGTGATGCTAATTTTTGTTAGAAAATGGTGCTCAGTGAGAAGGGAAGTGCATGAGTTTTGCTGCAAGATTCAGGACCTTTGTGAAAGAGCCTGGTGAGAGGCTTTGGCTAACATTGTCCTGAGCTGCGTGCACAAACTGAACCAAACAGAGCTTAGAGTCACTGATAAGTCTTTAGCCTTCACTTCAGCTACCTCCAAAGTAAGCTCTGGGGAGCAGAGGTGATCTAACTCATGATTGTTCAAATGAATCAGAGGGTTTAAAACAGTTCTCATCATCTCAGCCTCTATCCCTCTGTCTGTCTGCATGTGGGACTATTTTCATGGCAAACTCTCATCTGGCCTTTTCAATAGCTTTGGTACAAGAGCTCACATCAGTAGGTACTCAAATCTGGAAGTTTATCCATCTGTGGCGTCAGGCAACGCCTCATCTATGAGGCTGACTGAAAATTTACTCTCTAGGCTTGTTGTCATATCAGAGAGCATAATTTAAAGGCTGACCATTAAAACACAAATGGTCTGGACTAAATGGATGGCTTGGAAACTGTTCACAAAAAACATGCAGAGTTCTTCAACCCAACCCAAAGTAGGTGGTGAGTTATCCAGGGACCTACAGTGTCACCCGCTACAGTGTCATACAGAGACACCGCCATGAGGCTCTGTGTGAAATTATGCAGTCAGGGACCAGGAGAAGGACCACTTCTGCAGTGTGCGACCCCATTGCTAATGGCAAGTTGATTATTAGAAGGGAGGCAGGCCTGTCCTTTCTAAGAAGAAGTTGAACTATCATATCACCAGAGAGACCTGATGATGTGCTGAAAAAACAGGGAAAGGGGGAGTACTACTTACAGAGCACTAACATGTGACACTTGGAGGATGTTTCTGTTCTCCTCCTGAGTATAAGGCAGGATGCTCTCAGTTTTTATCTCCCTGCATTTGAGGCCTGATTCAGAGACCTTGAAAACTTTCCATTGGCTTCAGTAGTTTTCCTTAAAGCTACCCAGCAGCCCGGAAGGGGAAAAATGAAAACAACCTTTTTTTTCCCTGGAAAGATTCAGGAAAATAGTTAAGGCAGGGAAAAGTAGGCTATTGTGGGAGTTTGTTTTCTGTTGGGTTTTTTTTATCGTTTGGTTGAGTTTTTCTTCTTCACAGAAGCTCATAATCTAAAGCCTGGATTATTTTTAATGTTACATTCTTCTTCTTGTGATTTCTAAGGAGAACAACCCCCAGGGCCTTTGGCCACAAGGCCTAGCAGGCAGCTGAAATGGAGCAGCAGGATCTCCTGCAGAGAAACGTGGTCAACGACCCAGCTGGAAGCCGGGGTTCCCGAAGGGCTAGGGAAATGGGAGACACCAAGACAGGAGGAGATCGCAGAGGCATGTTTAAATGTCTTCTCTCCAGAGCTGTGTTGGGCAGATGTTGCTGTGCGTGGCAGAAGGCGATCAGCAGCTGATGCAGCAGCACCAGATAACAGGGTGACCCCTGAGCCCCTGGATTCAACAGCAGAGTTTACAAACCCATCACAGTTCTTGTGATTGTCTCAGGGGCTGGTGAGCAAACTCCAGAAGAGAAAGAGGTTTGATTTGGGCTAACATGAGCCATGCTCTTGTTTAGTTTGGGCCTAGTTCAAAGTCAGTCTTAAAGCTCTGGTTTGTGTTCTGGCTGAACTAAGCTTTACTTTTCCATTTTTGAGAGAGCCCAGAGAGCAGGCTCTCCGTGTGAAAGCCCTATCAGCCAGATTGCTGATGTGAAACAAGAGTCTCACATTTGTTTCCTTTCACATCCTTTTGGTTTAGGAGCACATAGGTACATTTAACAGGAACACACACACTAAAAATAACATCTTCAGAACAGTCAGAAAATAGAGATTTTTACTTTTTAATGATTACCTTAAGCAGCCCTACTTTACAATCTGGCCTTGGAACTGACATTGCACCAATGATCAGCCTGACAAACAAAAACAGTTTTCACACCTTGCTACTTTTGAGATAAAATGCCTTTTAGTGGTTTTTCTACTAATTAGCTGCTACAACTTCCCAGTCAGAGGTTCTTTTTAATGTGTGTCAATAAAACCACCAAGCATTATGGTACTTTATTCAAAGTATGTCGATAAGGGATCAGCAAGCATAACAGTGCCGCTTTCTCCCCACTAATGGCCACCTCCATCTGCATCCCTCCAAACATCAGACCTTCTGCACCACCCACCTGCCTGGGCAGGAATTGCCAGGAGGGGCTGAGGATGGGTAAACCCCTCAGTAGGGCTGAAGTGGCCTGGAGGCTGGAGCAGAAGGCTATAGCTAAAGCCCTGTTACATGGTTTTCTGCTGCTAAAGCAAAGTGCAAAGCCCAGAGGAAACCACACAGTGCAGCCCCCCACCCAGGATACAGAGGATTAATAAACCTGGTGGCTTTATCACAGGAGGAAATTGTTGTGCAGCTGCCATGATGCTCCCTTACAGCTCTCCTCTTTCTCATGAGAGAGCTCTTCGGCCTGAGTGATGTGCCAATAAACGTAATGTCAGTAAAGAAGAGACACACCTGAATATAAATAAAAGTGGTTAAAGTGTCCTTAGCTGTGGCTAGTCTCTAAGCATCTCCGTGATCTAGATATTGCCAACAGTAAGTCCAGCTATTGCACTCTCTTACAAATGACTTTGCTCAAGCAGTGTCAAGCACTGGCAGGGCTAATATCAATAGCAGACATTAAGGGAATACACAAAATCACACTAAGGAGTAACAAATGGTCCAGAACACACTCTTGGATTCCCATTTCAAAATAAACATTTACAGTCTCAGTCATTCAGTGGTACACAACAGGACCAACCTAATGCCATAATCTCAGGATTTGTCAGCTTGGATCATGCTGAACATTGACCTTTCTAGTCGTCTACTACAAGCTGTTTCGTTGTTCCTAGCTAACACAATTATCTGTGCTCATATTTTCCACACAATTTCAATACAACACTCAGAGATTTCAAACTGATAGTTTAATTCAATTATGACAAGTGGGGTTATTTTGGTTCCAGGAATATCTGAGGCAGAGATCCTGAGGATAAACGTGGCACTTCTGCTTTTAGGGAAGGGGGTAGACTCTGTTCTGGGTGAAGATTAGGCTTTCAGATGACTGAATTTCATTAGCACCTGAATCTTCTAGAAATCATGCTCCTTTCACACATTTCAAGTCGTACGCTCCAAGATGAAAGCCATTGAGATCGCTTGTGGAAATTTTGGCTTATGGATGCAAGGAGAATTGTAGAACCAGGTATTCCTCTGTATTAAAGAAGTGTTTTTAAGTGGTTTAGACATCCTCCATGCAGCCAGAGAGCAGTAAGACCAGTAAGGATCAATGGCAGATAGAGGCAGCATAGTAACCAGAGCAGTGAAAATATGGCTTACTGAATCATCAACTCCCTACAACCACAAAAGGGGAAGGATTAGACCATTACCAATGTTAAAGCCCCCATGATGGGACAGCCAAATGGGTCAGACAACCATGCACAGGAGAAAGAGATAACTGCCTAACTGGATGAAGGACTTAGCATGGCATGCACAGGAAGGAGAATTTGAGGATTGTATAATGTTTCTTATGGGAGATTTTCAGGGGACTGTGGGAATGCGTGGCTCTCAGTAAGGGATGTGTACAGGAAGGACCAGAGGTGGAAAAATGGAGGCATCAAGGTAAATTGTGAGGATGACAAACATGACACAGTAGAGGGGAAAAGGAGATGAAAGGGCCCAGTTGAGTGTACGCTTGCCTGACTGGGTCCTGTGCTTCATCGCCACCATCTATCCTATATTCTCACTAAATCCTGACTGGCTTCTATGAGGGTGCATTCTCTATCCTGAGTCATGTTGTGTGAGTGGTACCAAGCTTCAGACCAGACCAGTAGGATTAGAGAGTACCAGCACCCAGAAGGGGACCACAAACCTCTGAAGCTTATAGCTCCAAGCACCAGCAGCTGCAGGATATAGGGAGGCAGGTGTCAACTAGAGGACAGTGTCTGTGATCAGGTCCTGGAGTGACCCTACACACTGTGTGTGTATCCCAGTAGTGGACTTCAATCCCGATCCCACAGAGAAGGGGAAGAGAATCAGGCTGGCTGTGCTGTTCATGTTTGTGTGAGGGCTGGCTGTACTGATAAAGGCACCAATTCCTCTTTGTGCTGACCCAGGTGGCCAGGAATGTGCATATTGTGTGTGTATATGTGTATTTACCTACTGGGAATACATGCTCAACCTTGCTACAGGCTGCACCCATGAACATGGAGCAGCCTCACCTACATCCCAAAACTGACCAGATTCAGCCACCTCTAGCACCATGAACTTCATGGAGACTCCGTCTCAAGGCACTCTCCTATCTTTCCAGAGACAGACTCTGTCCCAGGAAAGCTTCCTTTCCAAGCCTCATTATCAACTTTCAAACTGTCCCATGCAACCCAGGGAGAAACATCTGGCTACCTCTGGCTTCGTATCTTTTCAGGGAGAACAGCCTAACACCCTCCTCTACTGAATAATCACTTCTTTGGGAATGGAATGCTGATGGTTCGCCAGTTATCCTTAAATCACTCCTACCACCAGACAGGCTTGAAGATAAAGTAAGGAATGAATTTATTCAGGAATCCAAAGATCAGCAGTACGATCTCCTTATTTAGAGGCAGCTGTGCAGAAATAAAAGAAAACTTACAGCTGCAGACAGATTATTCTAACTCTGTCCTCTGTTTTATCCAGCTAAAACGCTCTCAGCATGCTTACGCATCTTTCAGCTGGCAACTTGTCTTTAAGCAAGACTTGGTCCAGAGCATGTATTTTATTGAAGGGATGTTGGTTCAGAGATATGTATGTCCTTGCACACCTCTTTTCTCCCCTGGGGTGTTTCAGATCCCCTTACATTTCTCCTATTCATGCTATCACCTGACCTGCAAAGTGTTGGTGCCTGCTGCATAGGTGGGATCTTCTGCCTTGACAGGAAAACTAGCACCATCCTTAATGCATGGTGACCATTAAGGCCCTTACCTTAATGCATGGTGACCACAAAGCAAAGCTTCTCCTTGAAGGCAAAGCAGGATTCAAACCTCCTTGCATTAATTCTTTATACACTTAAAACACCACCTCATATATATGCATACGCTAACAATCACAAAAGATATAAACATATAAACAGTGATAGTGCATATGGTTAATTAGATCTTGTCTGCATCAAGATAAGAATTAATGGTAACCGAATTATTTCAGGCTGACAATGACATGAACGTGGTTGGCATGAACAATGCTCCTACAGTACCCCATGAGGCCATTTTCTTCCTTTGAAGGTATGCATGTACTAGATGAGAGATTTTTGGAAAAGACTAAATCCAAAAGTCGTTTATCATATTCCATATTCTATTAACACAATTTTATTTTCCACCTGTTCTCCCAAATCCAGGATCCTCATAAACCAATGTTTTGCATCAAGCAGTCCCTGTGTTTAAATCTCACATGTGACACTAAGGCCCATCCTCACTTACAAAGTTTCAAAATGGCTCACTGACAGCAAAAGTTTTTACTTCTTTTGTAAGGACTGGAGACATACTTTCCACTGTCACATTAACACCAGGATGAATGATCTTGGGTTGTGTGGCTGATTTCATCCCCTGTAAAGAATGATTTTGACCTACAGGTTATTTTGCTTTGCACCGGCACTGCTTCCTAGCCAGTGTTATGCAGAAGGGTTGTCCGTCGTAACATTCTGGCATTCAAATCTACTGAGTTACCAGTAAAAGGCAAAACAATTTGAGCCCCTAGCACAATACCATGTTTGAAAAGGAAAAGAAATGCTCTGTTACTCACAGTCACATTGAGAGATGATGCAAAAAATTTTCTGTCATAGCAGCAACAGGTCACACATTTGAAATGCTTCTCTATTCAGTCCTTCAATAAAACTGTGCCAGAAAGAGGACTTTGGGAGCTGTTTCTGGGATCCCCTGGGCCTCTCTTACCACAACTTACTCCTTTTTCCACTTCCCCTTCCCTCAAGCCACAGTGACCTGCAGCATGTGCAATGGAGGCAGTGTAGCTCTCTTTTATAGATGAGTGACGTTACATTACATTTGGTGGCGGATGGCTATGGGTGCAGAGTGGCTCCTCCTGGCCACGAAGCTGTAGCAGAGATTGGGGAATGAGGGTTTTCTCCTGACAGGGCTAGGGTGGTGGGAGGCCCCATGGAAAAGGCTTTTGAGGGGGCCCCGTGCAGAGCTTAGCTTTCGGTTATTAAGTTTTTCAGGTCAGGTCTGAAAAAACAGGGGAATGAAAAGAGCAGCTGAGCCGGTTAAGTGCCCAGGTAAGCTCCTACCTTGGCTAAGCCCCTCCATGGCTATGCACAAGCCATCCTGGAAACATTATGCAGCTCTGCAGAGGAGCAGAATCCCTCTCTCTTATGTTGGTACTCAGCTGTAGAGTAAATGAAGACTCACGCCTCTTCTGTAGCACTCAGGGTTTTCTTTTTTTTTTTTTTTAAGGTATAACCTCCTCCAACCTATTAGATTCTGTTAATGAAATTATTGTGTTTCTATACAATTCAATATTTGTTTTTCTAAAAATTTCATCTCCAGAAGGCAAAGTTGTCTCTGGACCCTTTCCAGTACACAAGGATAGATCAGAACCAAAGCAGGATCAGAGCCAGAGAGCCCACAGGATCAAGATTTGGTGTCATTTTAGGATTTGTTGTGATGATGCCCAGAGTTGGATACCCGAAAAGCATTTCAGCATGCAAGGCAGAGATAACAACTTCTCTTTCATCTTCCTTTGTTCAAGACTTTTCAATGCCAAGAAGCCTTTCCTTTATACTCCCTTAGGTTTGGCAGCTATTGACCCTCTTCAGGCCCAAGCTCAATTGCAAGCCATGGGTGATGTCCACGGCTCATGCAGGGACTCATAAAAATGCCTTCTTCTCAATATGCCCTTGCAAAGAAGCACATTCTTCCTAAAAGATAGAAAGAAGCACTGCTGTCTGCTGAGCAGGAGCCAAGTTTAACGCAATCACAGATCAAAGAGAGGTGTGAACCTCTCATCACCATCTTGGCAGGACGCTCTCTAGAATATTTTAATGCTCGTGCCCAAAAATTAAATGGCAGATTTGTTTACAGAAGTGTTTTCCAAGAGATGTTTGGGCTACGCTTGGCAGCTGCCCTTATCGCTAGTGCTGGGCATACCTTGCATGTCTGGGTGATTTATCTATTTGAACTGCTTTCCACTGCTTGCAAGGCAGGGGCACGCTCCAGCATCACCGAGGAGCCTTAAAACAACAGCTGCAACAGATGGCTTCAGCTCTCCTCTTGGTTTGGGGTGCCCTGCCAAAAGAGTGCCAGACGCGCACGCTTGTGTGGGGCTTGAGTAGTGTGAGAACATTTGTCAGCTGCAAATGAAGAGGACATGTGCCATAGGGAGCTGAAGTTAAGCGGGAAGATGTGAGGAATGAGGTGAAGGGGAAAAACTGCAGGTGTTTTGATGAAATACCTGCTCAACCTTGAGGGGAAAGAAGGGGTGGCAAGGATGCTAAGGAGGCAGAGATTGAGAAGATCAACTGGTGGTTTTCATGGCTTGAGCAGAGAGAGGAGGTTGGCAGACCATGCTGCTGACACCGAAGGTGCCTGGGGCAGAAAGAAAGCAGGAGAGAGATATGTCCTGCCAACTCTAACAGCTGAGAAGAGAAAAGATGATGGAACATGGGAAAAAAATGCAAAGAAAATTATGACAATGCCAAGGTGATCTAGTATTACATTGGATGATGGTTTTATGATGCATACAGGTGGCAATTATAAAAAGATCAGTAAATTCATAGTCAGGATGCAGACCCTTATCTCATGATCCTTCAGCTATATTGTATGTGAGCGTGTGTTTTTAAAGCATGAAAAAGTTGCTGTGCTTTTTCCCAACACTAAAAAATCAAAGAGCTTTATGTGTATTTCAATCAGTGTGTAACTAACAATTTAGCTAGTCTCAGCTGACAAGATATACATAGCGAAGACCTGTTGCTTCCTTGTTCAGCAAGCTTTGGTTTTGCTTGCTACGCTTCAACAACTTAATGGCTAAACATGTCTGTCAAGACTTTTAAATTAATGCATGGCCATAGAACTGACTATTTGTCTTTGAATTGTTTTTAAAAATCTCAGTAGCTCTGAGGATGATAGAAGTAGCTCTGTTGTTTAACTGAGGTGCCATAAAAAGCTGTCCTCCTGATAATGTCATGTTCTCTGTCAAACTTGGCCATAAAATCAGGGAACCAGTTCTAATGCACACAGATTTTTTTTCAGCCACCAGCAAAATCACTGTGAGGTCTCACAAAAAGCATCACTGAAACAGATAAAGTATTAATATATTAATATATATTACACTATTATATTATATATATATGTCTTCTCATGTCATGGAAGAGAATAGAGGCAATCAGTGACTCAATGAAGAGGGGAAACAGACATTTGAGGATCATCCTAGTCACACATAGGATCCGAGTAAGGGGAAACGGTAGGTGTCAGGTTTGACATTAATTTTGGCACTTGCATCCAGGCTAATCTAGGCTCCCAGTGAAATTTTTCACATTGTGCTAAATGGCCTAGAAGGTATCTGGTACCTCCGGGCTGCACTTCTATCAGCAACTCAACAAACCACTAGCAAAGATTGAGTTACAAGTTATGCAGCTGATTATGTCTCCAGGGGAGGGATATACACCGTAACACCAACAGCTGCTCTTTATAAACATAACTTTTAAATATTGCTGGGTTTGTTTCAAATTGCACACGATGGCCTTCAGCAGGCTAACCTGAGCCACCAGGCTTACACCAAGGCAGTGCCAAACAGGGGGGGCACCACTCTATTCTAAGGTGTGCAGAGACATTACAAGGCTTGAACATTTTGTGGAAGATTCTAGATTTATCACCACTACCAACTGCATTATCCTGGTTTCTATTTCTGCACCATTTTGGGAAGTGCCTTTGAAGGTAATATAATGTCATACTAGTTTTACAACTGAAGTCCTACTTAATATGTCCTGTTGATTGTGATGTAGTACATCCAGACAGGGTGATTTTGGGGTGCTGGATCAGCTCTGTTTGAAACTACATACCTGCACTCAGCATGAACCCTGAAGCAGAAGATGTAGGGAAAGAGCTAGCACAGCCAGTCTTGAGGCTTTTTGCTGGGAAATGTGCTCCTGCCAGAAGGATCTTTCTAATAGCCCTAATAGTTCCAGGTCTGGGAAATTCTTAGTCCTCTAATGGTTGTTTTTTTTTTTTGTGATCTCAGTGTATTTTTCAGATTGTGTTCTCAGCAATCTCTCTCATAGTTTCTCCTGTAAGTGGGAAACCTGAGCTCCAGAGAGCTCAATTTGATTTTTTTTCAAGTGCTTGGCACTTGCAGCTCCTCTGGCCTTCAGTGGGACTTGCATGCACTTGCCAGGTTTGATAACACGGAGGTCAGTGTCATGTCCAAGGTCACACAATGAATTAATGGCAGAGCTGGGATTATTATTACTTATTATGGGTGGGCTGGTGATTACACCTGTGTTTAAGGCAATCTACAGCTTCTATTACAAAACTCTGCTTTAGCTGTCTTTTGCATGCCAAAATCTAATGGTTGTTGCTGAAATTCCTTATCCATCCAACCACCCTTGGACTTCGGCAGAGGGGATAAAGCAGACTGGGTTCTTACTTGCTTAATTTTACTAGTGGCAATTCCTGGCTTTCGATGGTGGATTCACAGCACTGTACTTCTCTCAGATAACAGTTATGAACAAATACCTTTATTCTAAATGGAGTCCTGAAAGTTCCTTTTGCAGTGCACTCATACTCACTGGTGGAGTTAGGTACAGCGTGGTAGGGGCATTAATTTGAACAGTCAGGTAAGTGTGCTAATGGAGTACTAAAATTCACCGTTACTGGGATTGCTACTTCCATCTGCTTTGAACTCAGGTAATCACTTGGAACCTTTTGTCATTGCAACCCACATATCATTATATCTTAGCTTGTTGTTAAGCAAAGCCTGCTTAGCTTTATCAGGACTTAGTTTGGTGGATTATGAGGGTAGATTTAGTTTTGGACTGAAGAACTCTTAGCATGATCCAAAAACAGCAGCTACAGTGGAGTGAACGAGTATTTCAGCCAAAATGGGAAAGGGCAGAGGTGGGGCCATGAAACAGCTGCAAAGAGCAATGGCCTTTTGTGAGCTGTAACATTTGCTGGGCAGATAAATGGAGGAGTGAAGAAAAAATGATACTGCTTTTCCAATCCTACTTGCACTCTGAAAATACAACCAGAGCTCCCTCCAGTCCTCTCTTCACCCATTTTTCAGTGCTGTGTCACAGGATTTGAAAAGTGAACCCTCCTAGATATAGAGACTCCCTCAATGTGAGTGGGGCAGAGGATGGAGAGGAAGGAGAAAGGGGAAAGCTCCCTAGGTTTACCATGCAAAGTTTGGGTTTAGAGGTGCTGCAGAGTTGGGTGGCTGAATTTTCAAACTAAATCTCATCTCTACCGTTTTCCCGAATGTGGTATTTTTTGTGCTGGAGGGAGAGCTCCTGCCTCTGCTGTGAGCCTCTGTTAGCTGCCAGGCCTGGGGGCATGCGAGCTGCAGAGACTGGGCATGGGAGGCACCAAATACCCTGACCCATATGTCTCCGGAAACAGCTGGAGAAATTCACAGAAAGAAAAGAAAAAAAAATCCTCATGGCCATTAAATATCATTTGCTTCAGTCTCAGAGAGCCCCCAAACCAAAACCTGTGGGAACTGAGGAAATTATTCTGGGGAATATATATTCCTAGGCACCAACTACCAGCTACCAGCTATCTCTGGAGACAAGAAAATGGGCTAGGCTAACCTACATCTGGCCCAAAACAGGCATTTTTGTGGTACACTACACAGAGCGTGGGCATCTCAGCTGAGTGAGGCACATTTCATGTAACTTCGGTCACCAGCAGTTAGCTGTCTGGTGTGAGTCATCTCCTCTCCCCTTTAGTCAGCACTGGGAGATAGGCACCTCCACTCACTAAAGAAAGCATGCAGATAACTGGTTTACACTAGATGCCAGCTTTTGATGGTAAAAAGTGGGTGAGACGAACTGCTGATGACAGCGCCCGTGGAAAACGCAGAGGTCACAGAGATCCAAGTGTTTCAGCCTGCCCCCAAGCCAGCGTGTAGCTTTGCAGCGATGACATCTTCTTGGAATCTCAGCTCAAAACACAGGGCAAGAGGGGAAGATGGGCAGAGATGAGGCCCTTGGAAATCACACACATTTTGTTGCTTCATATGAAGGCACCTCCAACTCATTTGTGCTCCAGAGCCTGGCCATGATGGTGGCAATGAGGACAGCTGCCCACTAGGAGGGAGATGAGGTTGGGGTCCTCCAGGTGCGCCTGCATCCACAGGAGCCTGAAGGTCACTGGTGTCCACTCCAGTGGACCACTCCAACCAAAGCTGGAGCCTAAACGCTACCTGGGGAAAGCATGTTCACAGGCATGGGAAGGCCCAAAGGTGTGCAATGTTCCTGACGCCCTGTGCGCCTCCTGGCAAAAGGCTGTGTGCCCCTGGGTTTGCATGGAGGTCAGCATTTATAAGTCCTCTTCCTCCAGGTGAAGGTCAGTTGGGTTTGGGGTTTTATGTGCAAATGTCTTATCTGGAAGGTACTGGTGTGACCTGTGGATGTGAAGGACTAGAAGAAGCAGGCAGGCTGATGGCTTGCTAGCACAGCCGAATCCCCGGTTCATAGCAGCAAATGCTAATCTCACCTTCCTCACTGCAAGGGCCTGAGTGTAAAGTGTTTGCAAAATATTGACTACCAACAAAATCTCCACAAGGTACTTCTTCCCCTCTGGCTCTACTGCTAAATCTCTGGCAGTTAATATCATATATACAGAACCTAACTCTAAATCCTCTAAATTAGATTAAACACAGTTTGTAGTCTCTGTGCTACCTATCATGAACACAAATGTCAGGACAGCCAGGTCAGATTCCCATGAATATCTGTCAGTAGAGCTTTTCCTTTAGAAAGGAAGCTGGTGAGATTTTGTTTTTTAAAGCTATCCTGAAGATTTATATCCTTCTTGGATGCGCACAATCTGGCATCTTCTGTGACTTGCAGAGAATGGTGGGGAGACTCCTGATTGTGAGGGACCAGTGGTAAAACTTCTGACCTCAGTGTAACAAATGGGAACCAGGACCTTGGTAAGGTTTTCACAGGAGGCTGTGCTTTAAAGCTTACAACGTTTCCTCAGTATTTCAAAAGCACGGTTGGACTCAACGATCTTAAAGGTCTTTTCCAACCGAAATGATTCCATGATTCTAAAGCACCTTTTCTAGCATATGTGCCTCCCATTACCTTGGAGTAGAGAACTGGCTGAAATTCTTGCTTTGCTTCCTCCCTGCCTTAGTTGTGGGAGCAGCAGGTGCTGCAGACACTTAGGGATGGCAAACCATCCACCACTGCTTTGGGCCACAGAGTTTCGGCCCCTGACCTTCTTTTTAAAAGAGATAAATTCCTTTGCCACTTTAAAGCCTGGAGATTTCTCTGCTCCCAGCCAACATCCACAGGAGTACCTGTCCTCCATCATTACCCTGCCACTCTTCTGTATCTCAGAAGTTCTGGTGCCCAGAGCTCAGGGGCACTTCCCTGCCTGTCTCAGGGGAGCGGCTCAGTTCTTACCTACTGCAGGGGTGACAGGATCAGGCCCAGAAGCCTGACCTGTCACTGATACTGCAGCTTTCTGATGGCACCCTTTTCCAAGGAGTCATCCGTTCCCCATTGAGCCTCATCAAAATGTAAAGCAATGCCCAAAAAGGCAGTGGGACAGATTAATTAAAGGGAAAAGTGTGGAGCAACCAGCCTTACAGGGCATTTGCTTTCTTTTCAGAGAAAAGCAGTAATGTTTGTGTTAACTGATCTGTAATCCACCCTCTCATGTAGGAAGGTGGACTGTGTCGGGAGGCCATATTTGCCCCAAGCTGGTTCCCAGTTGCTCAATGTTTACACCACATCCAAATGTGCTCTGTAATCAGGCTGACACTTGGGGATTAAGCATGTCTTTAGCACCCAGTACAGTCTTGACTGGGGCTGGGGACAGCCTTTTTTTTTTTTTGTCCAGGTTGTTTCTACAATGTCACCGGAACCTTTGAGTCATGCAAACAAAAAAATTGGCTAACACGCAAAGGTTGAGGCTTTCCAGAGCTGTCCAAACATATGTCCTAACTACCACATTTTTGCTGCTTACACAGCTTTTCATAACTGTTTATTGTTCTGGGAAATGAGAAAAGGTTGTTTACACGGTAGCTAAAGGAACATGTGGCAAAAGGCTGCTAACTCTAGGATGAACAATATTTTCATCAGGAATCTGTGGGACATTTCTTTTACATCCCGAACCTAAGTCTCTAGGCCATGCTCCTCATCCATGGTGCTTGGAAGTTGGGCATTTCTACATGGACAAAAGGAGGTGTGTGAAAGTCATATTTTCTAAGAGACTTGACTCAGGGTGTCAAATCATGTTACTTGGCAGGGACCAAGTACGTGATGTTATGAGCTTTTTTATGTTAGGATGAACCCTTCAGATGCCAACTTCTCATTGGATTGGAGTTAAAATCATAAAACCCTGACTGGGCTCCATGTCAAACCATAAATCAGTTTGTCGTGTCAGAAAGCCTGGCACATGATTTGTGTTAGCATCCAGTCTCCACAGCTTGACCCATGCTTGCTATCCAAACAAACTCAGAGACAAGCTGGGTTATACTATCTCCTAAAGGCTACTGCTCAACCAGCACTCCAACAAGATGAGAGAGAAGAGGGAGATGAAAGGAATGGGGGTGTTCTTTAGGATCATGGAAGTAATAAATCCAGCAAAGAAACTGAATCCCTCAGCAAATCCTGCTTCAGCCAAAAGGAGGAACATCAAGCAATCTCACTTCAACAGCACAATACTTCTTCAGAGAAGTATGTTGCTGTGTGAAGAGTAATTTGCCTGCACATGGAGGCTGCCCAATGTTAATAGTTCACCTCCCTGTCTTGAAGAGAGGTTTTCCTTTTCCTGCCTTAAAAAAAAAACAAACCAAAAACAAAAAACCAAACCCTTAAAATAGTTCAGCTTCCTATCAAGGGCCATGTCTCTGCTGCAACTGTCTCTGCAGAAGTACATTGAAATGCAGAGCTGGACCCAGCATTGGCAAGGAGTCAGGCAGGTTGTAAACCCACCTCTTCTCTGAACCTTGCTCAGACAGATTTTCCTCCAGAGCCAGTGAGACGCTGCCCATGGGAGCTGCTGGAAGAGGTTTTTTCCACCTTTAATTTCTTGCCCTCTTCACCCCGCATCAAACCTGCAAGGTAGTGGGAAGGGAGCCCTGAGCAGAGAGCTCCTGACCTATGGGCCTGCAGCCCACATGGATTTATTTCATGACCTCAATTTAGTCTCTGAAGCCTCTGCCTTTTTTTGCTGTGAAATGGTAGCAGTGGCACTACCTCCCTGACATGAGGCTGTGCAGGAGTAAAACAAGAACACAAGCCACAGACTCCGCTGCAACAAAGCTGCACACCTGGGATGGACAGACAGACAGACAGACAAAGAGGAGTTGGAGTTTTTTACATCCACAGAGCAGTTGGCTTTCCCTAGGGGGTTTCTGTCAGTCCTGGATCCCCAACAGATAATCTGATTGAGAAATTCTAATAGCTTCTATCTTAGCCAGAATGTCACACCCTGAAATAACGCCAGCTTCTTGGGGTCTCTTAGGGGACCTCCCTACAGCAGGTGAGTGTATTTTAAGATCAGACACTCACAAACAGAGCAGAGCAAAGGGCCAGGGCTGCTGGTGATCATGGCACCCCTTTCCATCATGCCACTTTAGCTATGATGCCTTAAAAGGCTGGTAACACAGAGGTGCTGCAGTCCTTATCTCCTGCCGATGGCTGGTACTTTGGAGATATTATATTTATAGCTCATCTGAAGCACGAACGCTTAGCTGTCTAACTACTAAACACATAGTTTGGGCAATCCCAATAAAGCAGCGAGTCTGCCCCCGTCCTCTCTCGTTCACAGGCTCACAAGCAGAGGCAGCACCGAGCTGCAGCAAGGTAAGACAGTGACTTATTTTGGTTTTCACTGTCCTTTGGGCCAATTTCTTCTTTTCACCTTCCCTTTTCAAAGGGCTCTGGCAATTTCTCAAGGTTCTGTGTAGACATCCTGAGGGGAGCGCTTGTTTCTCAGGGGAAGAGAGGATTTTAACATATTTATTCTCTTCTTGCTGCCAGGGCACATACAGAGTGTCTCTCTTTGTATTCCCAGTCTGCTGTTGGGGACCAGGTGCTAACTAACAGCTGCTCTTTAGTTTCTGCACTAATAATACACTGTCATGTTTTCATGTTCTCAAGGAACACAACTATGTCTAACTATAGACACTTCCCTGGTTTGAATAGGAAAACGAATGACTTCAGGCAGAAAGCTTTTGATTAGGTTTTTTTTTTCCCCCTCTATCAGCATTTTCTTCTTTATGATGAATATTTGGAAAATGAATAGATAGTGAAAAAAAAAAAGGACAGAAGGAACATTTTACTTTTTTTCATCTCTTTCAGACCATTTCCTAATGGTCATGAGAAAAAGAAAGGCAAATTACAGGCGATGCTTGCTGATTTAATGTTTAAACAATTACTTGTTACGGATTACAGCAGCTGTGAGGAAAAGGAAAAGAAAGCGAAGCACTGAAGCATAACTGGGTGTCAAAGCAGGAATTCATCAGAATCAGCCTCTAAAATAGCATTAGCAATAACTGCCAAATGCCAATTATCAGGCTATTGTTACATTAAATTACTTTTAACCTCATCTCATGAGAGCATTAATTTTCAAATGAATCCAATAAAAGAAGACCTCTTTAGAAAAATAAGATTGTGCATATGTGTACATTTGTTTGGATGCATTTACACATGCATTTTTAATATAAACATTCTCATAGTGTAAGGCTTTTTGATGTAAGGACCACAAAGTGTGACACAAAGGTAAGGAATATTAGTTTGCTTTTAGCCCAAGAACAAAAGCTATCACATTTTGCACCAGAGTTTCTTTACTATTCCATTATTTAGGAAATTAAATGGAAGAAGGCTTTTTTCAAAATGCTGAGCAATGATTGCTTCATGGGTTTTGGCAGGATCCTGTGTCACTGGCACACCTGGGGAGTAGGACACCTTAGACCTGACCCAAACACAAGTCTTGTAGGAATACGGTCAGCCCACTTCAAAGTGTTTGGGATTGGGCTCAGTCCCTAAGTGAGGATTTCAAAGGCAAAAGGATAGGTCCTTAGCTGATCCAAAGGCGCTGGAGATTCACTGGCTTTAGATGAGAGGTGGATGTTTACATCGGGTACTGATCAGGCCAGTGAACATGGAGAAGTTGGGTCCGGTCCCAAGGCTGTCTCTCCAGCTCTATCATGGCAATACATGCAATACACTCAGCAATGCTCCCTTAGGACATGTGGCCCAGGTGCCACGCCTGGGCCATTACACACTCCTAGCCTCTGAAACCAATCAGCCACATCCAAAATATGTCCTAGGGGCAGGGTTTGCTCCTAAGCCATGGCTAAGTGCGAGAGCCATAGCTAGCATCTATACAACCGACTAGCACAGCGGACTGACTCTCAGCACCTGGGAGCATCCCATGGTCCTGTTTGATTTAGGAGCACATACGCAGCTTCTGAGGCTGCTACCACATGTTCAACCTCATGTGGGATGGGGACCCACTCTTGTGGTGGATGTCCCCAGTTAACATGTCTCGTCCAGCTGAGCTCTCCAGGATTAAGCTGTCGGGAATCCATGACTGTCAGTGTAGATAGCAACCAGACAACGTGCTTAGGAACAAGCTGGCTCCACTTTTTTATGTGAAGAACAGCACATAAGTTAAGTGGAAGAAAAAAGGAATGTAAAATACCGAATTGACCGCACACACGGATAGCTTATCTTGAGGCTTATTGTCCTTGCACAGTTGCCTTAGAAGGCTTAACTGTAGCTGGTATCTCTGCACATCCCTCTCAGCAATGATCTTACCACTAGACTGTGATCTGCTCTGTTCAGATCTGCACAGAGCTCTGGTCTTCTGCTTCCCAGCCCTGGTGAGACAAGTTTCATAAGGTGGCTGGAACCCAAATGTAGCACATTGCATCGGAGTGCACAGCATTGACCCTTAAGAGGCCACCAGCAAGAACTGGCAGCTGCTTTAGTTCAACCCGCTGCTCCACTTAGTCTGTTTTTTCCAAGATCTTGCTATTAATCTAAACTAATGTGCCTCCACAGTAAATTGTGCAATAAAGAAATCATGTTCAAAAAGTATTATTTTTTTATAGCATAGTCTCACTTCTCCATACTAGAAATGTTCCATGTCCTCAAATTCTTTGTCTGTCATCCAAGCCTCAAGATAAAACAACAAAAAATAACAAAATTGTTCTGGGCACTTAGTGTTAAAGTATCACCAGTGGTGTATTGACAGTATTCCCTCTTAAAAACAAGAAGCAGAAGCAGCATTCCAATCAAGTGCAGAAAAAAACATATTTTTTTTTTAAATGTTGGCCAAAGAACTTTAGCTTGAAAAAATGAAGGAGCATACATACTAATGCAGTGTTTTTTTCACTGGATTTGAATTTAAAAGTGAAATAAAACAAAAAGACCCAAAGCCTGTTCCCAAAGTGAGCCCATTCTGCAGGCAGCCTTTCCAACAATAATACTTTGTTCTTACGTAGCATTTGAAAATATGATTAATGGATTAATAACTTTACTTTTTCCCTTCCAAACAGCAAGCCATCAGAACAAGGCAGACCTTTGATTGCAGCTGGCAAGAGGCTGTGAGGGGGCAGTCTCATTCAAACACTTCTTTAATGCAGAAAATGTAAAAGGCCATTTTACAAGGAAGAAGGAAGGGAATGTGAAAGCTGACTTGCGGGTGAAATCCTGGCCCCGCTGAAATCAATGGGAGTTTTCTCAGAAAGATCCACCGGTTTTAGCAAAGCTGAGATCTCCTCTTTTTCCTTCTAATTTTAACAGTGTCAAACGTCTAGATTTGCACCACCAGCATGAATTTTTACATTTTTTCTTACCAGTTTTCCTTTTTGTACAGCTGTGCATTGCCTAACCAGAGCACAAGCACTTTGGCACAGTTGTTTTTCGGTGAGATGAATTATTACTGGCTGCAATATTTTATCTTTGGTTTTATATCACAGTGAGTACAGTTTCATGCTGATAAATCTCAGGCTGTTTCAACAATGTTCATCATCTAACACTGATTAGCTTTGAGAAGCACAGGTCATATTACACAGAGTCCTAGTTTTTCTGAAAGCAGTTGGAGAAATTCTGCCTGGTTTTTCTCAGCTCACTCTGACATAAACATGGAAGGAGCACTACCATACACATTTTAAAGGGATTCGTCAACTTCATAAAAGCCCAAATATTTCTCTTGCAGTTTGATTTACTGGCTACCATTACATGTGCCACCAAGAAGTAATGACACTGAAAGAGCTAGAAGAAAAAATGTTTTCCCCCAATTTCACTTTATATTTTCAGTAACTTTTTGTGTGAAGACAATTGTGCAGGTTTCTTTTGTAATATTTTTTCCTGCTCTCTCTCTGAAACCTGCATGTCACACTGAATGAGAGGAAAACTCCTTCAAAAAGGGAAACCAAGCACACTTTCAAACCACATTGTCTTGGGAGTAGAATGGGCATAGATGTGAGGACAGAAATTGATTCACACACTTCATATACAAAGCCAGTTGCCATTCAGGTCAGCATATTCCCTGTCAAGCTTAACGGATTTTCACCAAAGTCTCACTAGAAATTTGCATACTTTCTGTTGGAGGGAAGAAGGTAACATTGAGTAGTTATCCTTTTTGGTAGTCTGCAGCTAGGGGAGCAAAGCCCTGCATGCCTAGAGATTACCATACGAAAACAGGAATACCTGCAGTCCACAGAAACCAGCACACAGAAGAGCATTATTCTGTTATTTATCCCATTTTTTAAATGCTGAGAATCCTAATTTCCTATGCATGAAGTCCATTGACTGCTACACACCCCACAGCCTCCAGTATAGGGTGCAGAAGGCAGCAGGACCCTCAAGGGGTTAGAGCACAGTTTATTATGCAAGACAGACATGTTAATGCCATATAATATGGGACTCCTGATACAGAACAATAAAACAGAGGAAGCTATCAGAATAAACTATATTTGTTGCAGCTTTCAACTTCTGGATGTAAGCCCAAGCTCAGGAATTCATATGAGCACAGGTTGAACACGTTGTGTGTTATGTACTCATATGGCCCACATTTCATATTGTTGAGTATTTCTTCTCTCAACATCCTTTTAGGGGAGAAAATTAGCAATTTTTCCTAATTCAGAAAGGAGAAGTAAGGGCCAGATCTGAGGGCAGACTCAGGTGCTGAAGTGCAGCAAGGACTGGCAGAGGCTGAGAGACCCAGCTCAGGGCTGCAGTGACCCAGAGCTCCCAAGAAATAAGTCTTGGAGAGAAACTCTCCCCTCTTTTCATTTCATCTGCTTTAAAAATCCACCAGACAACATGTGGGATGTGCCCATTTCTGCTCACTTAAGCAGGGCAGAACATAGCAGCTGAACTCAGGTGTGTAAATGCTGCCTCTTCCCCACCTTAGCTATCCACGTTCAGTTGTCTTGTCAGAACTACACAGCTGGATTCCCTCTGAATTCAGCGTGGAAAGAAAAACACTTCCATAGAGACGTTCATTTCATACCCAACACCTGTCTAACAAATCACCCCTTGCAAGCACCTCTCTTTCTCCATCCACTACAGTAGGATCATGGATGGATTGTTTGGGGCATTCACTGGAGATGCATGATGTGAACCAAGGCTATCCCAATGCTGCAGGAACTCTTGAAAGCCTGCTTCCAGGTGCAAAGTGGGACCCAGAGCACAGAAGAAGCATGTCAGATGAATGGGAAGTGCTTCTGGTGGAAATAAGAACCTGTGCAGGAAATGGAAATATTTTGTTAGGAATTTTTGCTTATTGGGTGGGGCTGTAACAGAGAGCAATAGTCTGCAGCAATGGCTTTGCCTCTCAAAAAAAAGATTTTATTCAGGAATGAAAGGTTATGAAAGAGCATAGAAATTTAGGAGGAGAGACTGAGCAGTGGTTACTTTTTTAGACCATCCATTCTCATCTGCATAGATAAGATGGCACAAACCTATTTGAAAATTTATAATGGCAATAGCCTTTGCAGTAGACATTACCCGGAAAGTTTCAGTCCAAGGCACTGTTTTGTGCAATGTTGAAGATGACTGAAAAATTGGAGATTGCAATGGAAATGTTAACAGTCTTTTGCAGAAAATTTGAATGGAAAGAGGTTTTGTGTGAGATTGGTACTTTCCTGATGTGATGCTATGAGTTAGACTTGTATTCCTAATTATTTTTACTGAATTACTGCCAAAAAAAACATCAGTGTGACTGTGATGACAATGACAATCAGACAGCTAGGACACTGGTGACTCTCATTTTAGACAGACTAATTAAAATAAGAAAAAGAACAGAACTTTTCCTAAAAGTGGAAGGTGCTTATGTAAGTTTGTTAGGTAACCAATGGGAAAATACTCAAATCATTATATACAACCTATTATAAAAGACAATTGGAACTTCTTATCAGGACTGATACCAAGAGCATTAATTTATAAACTGCTTCACCCTCCATCTCATCAAATTCAGTGAGAGTTTTACTTTAAGGTCTCCAAGACTGGCAGAAGAAACTTTCCTGAGCTTCATTGTAACAATATTCACATTTCTTTGTAGACTACAACCTTAAATAAAGCCATGGTGTTGTTTGCAGTGTCATATCACTTAAGTTTTACTGTTCAGTAACTTGAAGATTGATAACCTAAAGAAGATACAGATTTATTAGTGCAGTTAGTGTCTTAGCATACAATTATTAGTTGCTGTGGAATACTGGTGGCTAACCAGAGCGTATAATTATACGCACTTGATTACACAAACAGAGTGTATGATGTGCACAGTAAAAAGACACATTGTTCTGTTTAAGAAGATCTTTAGCAGAAAGAAGTGAGGAAGACAGTAGCTGCAGATGTTGGCACCTCAGTGCACTCTTTAAAAGCAAACAGCAAAGCTGTCTGCTTCAATGACTTTACCTTCACGCTCCACCAGGTCTGAAGACCAAGGGACTGCAGAAGTACAAGCAATAAAGGGTTTGAGAAAGAGGGACTAGAGTGGGCCAAAAAGGTTTTCTCCTGACCCTGAGGAACAAATGGTGTGTGAGACCAAGGAACAGCCTACATTGACCTGTAGAACTGTAGAAATCGCAGGAACAGGTTTTCTAAAGACATTATTCTGGAAAATTGGTAGATCTGATTTATTGACATGTTTCTCTGTTAGCTAGTTCTGTTTCGGTTAGAAACATTTTGGTTTATAATAAAATGTTGGCCCTGAGGCCAACTAGCATGTTATCCATACAGTTATACTGTCTTACCAGGCAAAATGAGATGACCACATTCACCCTCCTGTTAGAAGCAGTCCTTTGAGCCCTTGGACCATGCCAGGGACCACTTGGGAGACTGATGGGGGCTTTGGCTCAGCCAGGCCAGGGGCTGCATTCACAGTTAAAGAATGTGGACCATCCTCTTCTGTACTTGAGCCAGCACAAGCTACTGGTATAGATGCAGACAGGGAAGGTGGAGGGGCCAGAGGAATAGGTGATGTGATCATCATGATCTCCCTGTCAAGGAAGCACAAAGAGGTTGCAAGAAAGTTGTGGTATGTGATGGAAATTTGTTCATCCAGACTTTTCTTCTCAGCAGCCATCGCTTTGATTCCAGTGGCAAAATGCACACACAAGGGTGGCATGACCAGGTATCATGGTTTCAGCTAAATTTACCAAAGCAAGACTGACAGATGGCACTTCCTCCCTCCAAAAAGAAAGGAGAGGAAGAGATAAGGAGATTTATGAGTTTAGAATGAACTATATTATTTTAATAAAGTATTAATACTAGAACTAAAAAAAATTTAAATAAATACAATATATACAAAACTATATCAAGCTCCCAGGTTGAGGATCAGGTCACCAGCAGGCATCTGTAAAAGTCCCAGACAGGACTCTGTGACCAATAAGAGCTGGATTCCAGATCTAGAGTCAGAAATGCATGGATTGGGATCAAAGGCAGATGAACAGACAGGGTCTTCCTTGGATGTCAGCCACCAAAGAAAGAGAGTTGACCCTTTGATCTCTCAGCTTTTATACTGAGCATGATGTGGATGGGATGGAATTAACCCAGTTGGTCAATTTTGGGTCACCTGTCCTGTCCACTCTCCCTACAGGTGTGACCCCTCTACGCTTCTCTGCTTCTGACCCTCCAACGGGACAAATAACACAATTACCTGATCTTGGTTGTTACAGCAATAAGTATAAGTAAGGGCCTCTCTGCAGACCATTCCTTGGTATAATCAGGTCATATCACTGGGAAAGAGAATAGTTTCTGAATGATATGCTGTTAATTTCAGTGTTTAGTTAGTTAGAATAGGCTAAAAAAGTAAAATTGTAAAACAATTGGTTCTGTTTTACCTCAAACCAGGCCACCCTCTCCCTCCATCATGACCAGGACCGCCCAGCTTGTGTGCTGGGGATCATTTGGGCCCATGCATGGTCTTTGTCATTTCTCCCTCTGTTATCATCACTTCCTACTGGAGCCTGCCATTCTCCTGATTGACTGCTTTTGGTAATGGTTTCCTCATTTGTTGTATGACAGTGGCTGAATTAGCAGAGACTTGAATGGTACAGGCATCTTCAGCTCATTGTGCCTGCAATGGGTTAGGGTTCAGCTTACGCATGTGGTTGCGCTGGCTGCTGGGTGAGAATTTATTACCAGAGTCTCAGCCTAGATTCCTGCCCAAGTCATGCCTCCTTTCTGCCTTTCCCACCCTGTGCTTATATATGCAAATGTAGGGTGGATATGCTGCTTACTAAAAGAAATAGCAAGCAGCTCTGGGTCTGAAGTATGCTTGCATTAAAAGCCCTCACCTCAGGAGAAGCAGAGTGGGCATGGCTGTGGAAGAGCTGTGAGCACCCAAGGAGAGCAGACTGCCATCCTACTATGCCTTCCTCTACCCAATCCTGCAAATGAAGTTTCTGCTGCCTGTCTGTGCTGTATCTGCTGCCAGGCAAGCCAGCCCCTTTCCCACATTTATTTCTGGACATCCAAATGTTAGGAAATCTTCCTTGCAAATGAGGAGTCTGGATTCCTGGAAATCCTTCTGATTATAAGGGAGAGTCATCATCCTTATGGACTAGCTCTTCAGGGAGCAGCCAGCCAGGTGGGCAGTGCTCAGTCATGTAAGGCATTTGTATTGTAGCAACCCAGCAAGGACTCACTAAACTTTATGGATAGCCATTAGGGATAAAAGAAAGGATTAGCACTACTTCATGACATGATTTCTGATTCCTCTCTAATGATTCAAAAAAATTACTTATCTTACAGCACAAGACACATTATCTTCAAGACGAGACATTGTTCTAAGTCTTTTTGTCATTTTTCTTGCACATTTGAATTTAATTCACATTGAGACAGCAACTCCGCTAGACAGCCATGTGAATATAAACTTGGCAGGGACAAACACAATCTATATGTCTATCAGGCTGACAATGGAAGGTATATTTTTTCAGCTCTATGTTAAGTGTTAGACATGAAATTCACATCATCAACTAAATAATTACTTTAATCCTATTATTTAAAGGGCCTGAGCACTTATAGAGTTCAAAGCAAGCACAGGCCTAAAAGGATCAACAGCAAGGACTCTACTTCAAACTGCACAATCTCAGCTCATATTTTCAATCATAATATATGTTGGAGCCTACGTCTCAGACCCTCTCGGTTTATCTGTAGTATATACAAGCAGTAGTTAAACAGAAAAATAACTGTTGCCATACAGAAGGATCTTTCTACAAAACAGAATGTCCCTAGCCTTATTCAGATTGGAGAGGGTGACAGTTTCTACCTACATCAAAATATTAGGAGTCTGAAATAATCTGTGAAGTGATTTGTAACTGTATGCTTCTTTCAAGTACTAGGCAAATTGAACAGTAGGGCTGATAGATAACCAGGGTACAAAAAGAGTCCTAAGGGAAGAGATGGCTGTAATAGAAAAAGCTAAATGATTTTTTTTTTTTGCTTCTGTGTTCACTGTGAGGAACTTGGAGAGCTTCCCAAAGCAGAACAACTTCCTTATGGGGATTGTCAGAATATCTATTTCAAGCCAAAGTGTCTGTAGAAGAGGTATGGAACAAATAAACAAAATTAATAGGAAGAAAATGTTAGAACCAGATGGTGTCCACCTAAGAGATCTAAAGGGACTCAAGGATGAGTTAGCTGAAATAATAAAAGTGCATGGCCTCTTATTTAAAACAGGTTTAGAACTGAGCACCTGAAAGTAGCTAATACAGTGCCAGCCTTTTTAAATAATTCCAAAAGAAACTGGGGAAATGACAGCCTGGTAAGTTTGATAAATTTAGTAGCAACTACTAAGCAGGGTAGAGAAAATGGATAAATATGATACATTGGGAGAAATTCAGCACAGCTTTGTAAAGAGAAATCATGCTCTACAAATCCATAGTTTTCCTGTAAGATGATAAGAGTCATACAGATACAGGAGATATTTGGTTACCAACATCTACTTATTTGTACTTTTCTATGTATTAAGCAAGGCCCCTCACCAAACACCTTTAAAAAACCTTATGCAGACACAGGAAAAGAGGGAAGATCTCTGCATGCATTGCATAAAATCAGCTGAAAGATAAGCAGGCAGCTCTTACAGTAAAAGGAGATTAATAGGAGATTATTAGGGGAAATTCTAAGCCTGAAAAACAGAAGGATCTTAGGCAACAGGATGAGTAGGCACCGGAACAGCATCTTAAACTGAATGTAGATAAGCACAAAGCTGTGTACATGGGGGAAAATGTAACTTTATCTATGAAGTAATGGTTCTGAGCTGACCGTCTGGGTGTGAAAATTGGGGTGTGAAATTTTGACCACCTTCTCAGTGGTCAAAAAAGCCAAAAAGCAAATTGAATATTAAAGTTCTGGTCATTTAATCTAAAAAGTAAATCATCGTATTGGAAAAGGTTTGGAGAAGGATTATAAAACTTTGGGAGTAGCTTTCAAACAAGGTGATCTGGTAGGTTGAGACTCCCCAGCCTAGGAGAGAGATGATAAAGATTGACAAATATATTAACAGCCTGTAGCATCTGAATAAAGATCAGTTGCTCCTTGTCTCCCCAAATGTAAGACCTAGGAGGCATAAGATGAAGCTAGTGGATAATAAGTTCCAAAAGAGCACAAGGATCTTCAACAATACAGAGTAGAGCTACCTGATACAGGCAACTGAATTTCCTTTCAGGGGATCAGAAGGGAACTACGCAAGTTCATGGAAGGGATATTCAGTATGGATACTGCCTTCAGGCTGATAAATCCCTGAGTCAGAAGTTGTTGGACGCTGGGAGAGTATTTTGAGGAGATATCATTACAAGCTATTCATGCTTTCCTCCGACGACACTTCTGAGTCCCCAAGAACAGGATAACAAGTTGGAGGAAGCCTTCTATTCAACAATTCTTATATTACTATGGCATGATCTGAATACCTGCAAATTACAGGTTCTGGCTGACACTAGTCATCCTTTACAGACCTGAATGTTAGTCTGAAAAGTCTAGTCCCAATGTCTTTTTCTTTCTTTTTGCCTTTTTACATGTGTGTTGGACTGACAGAACTTATGCTCATTCAACTTTAGGGGTTGCAGAATTCTAATATTAATTTTTAAGGGCAAATTAGACAAAGGTCTGCCAGGAATGAGTTAGATATTGTCCCTCCTGCCTTGGGAATGAGTTAGGTAAGTTCCTGAGGTGTCTGCCAACTACTCAGTTTTACAAACCTCTCTTTGCTCAGAAGCTCCCGGGGCCTCTGGCTGGCTGATAAGCGGCAATGGCAGTTACAAATGTTGCTGTTGGCTATTTCTAGAGGGCCATAAAAGATATCAGGGATGCAGGCAGGCAAAGCGTTAAGGGGAGCAGAAGGAAATTATTCACACAGAAGTAATGTTTTGGAGAAGAAACCATGAACAGTGGGGCAGTGGCAGGGCAAAGAATCTGGAAGGAGGACATTGCCTAAAAACACTGGAGCATGCTGGGAAAACTGTGGGGAATACTAGGTATGTGAGCTATTTTGTACGGAATTGCATGTTTCTTGTGCTATCAGAAACACACAGGGATTAGTTTTTTGGAACAGTCACAGTGTGCTTTTTTCTTGTGTCTGAAACAGGGAACCATAAATCATGATTATACTAAAATGAATAAATCCTAAATTAAGGGGTAGTATTTGCCAATTCAGAAGACTAGCAATTACGGCAAACTCTGTAGTAATTTGACATCCCAGGTTCCAACCACAGGGGTAGGAAACCCAAAAGCTTCTTCCCATCTGTCACTCTCAGGGCCCCACACAGCAATCAAGCTGAATCCAGAGGAAAGGAAAGAAGCAACAGCTCCTCCTTACAGATCCCTGCTCCATCATCATTTACAGACAGCATTTCTAAAGATCACTCACCTCTTGTCAGAGATTGTCTCTGGATCCCAAAGCAATTCCAAAGATGTGCCATCAGGCTCCCTGTCTCTGTTTACAGATGAAAAAAATGGAGTAAAAAATGGAGTCAAGGGGTCTAGGGAATGCTTGGAGTCCAAAGAGGTGTGAGAATGGCAAAGATCAAAATGTTTCACTCTGGTTTCCTTAAAAGTAGAGGCACCATCTGTTCCCTAGTGAGGGGAAAGAAGGAAAAAGAATAGTAGAGGAAGTAAGGAAGAAGACTATATTCAATAAAAATTGTTGCTTTCTATTCACTTTGTTAGAACTTTTCACGATATCTTCTTCACTTGGTTATCATCCTGGTAAGGGCTTTCCGGGGTGGCTGGCCCATACAGCACAGACAGCTGCTGCTTGGAGAATTGTTTGATGGGCTGCTTTTATCCTGCAATGGCTTTTCTTTTAATCCATGAGGACTTGGGATAGCACTTCTGATGATACTGCTTGTCCAGTGAAAGACCTGTCAGTCCTGTAACATGGTGTCACAGCTTTCTAAGCTGTTGAAAACTCAACTGTCACCAAAAGGGATTTTCCTTAGCAGATATCAGTTCCTTAAAACCCTGGCTTGCTCTTTGAAGCTTCCTCTCATGTGCTGTCTGCTCCATCCTCGAGCATCACTACCCTGCTCCCCTGTGATCCCTTCAAGTCATGCTCCACTGCTCATCAGTGTCAACAGCTGTTGTCTGCTCAGCTGAGGTAGAGGAAAGCAGCACTCACAGGAACATAGCTGTCTTTCTGCCCGGGTCATCCACTGCAAACCACCTCTACATCTCAATTGTCCATGGAGAAAGGGGCATAGGAGCAATTACATAGACAATGTCAGATCATATGTTGACCAGTTGACCACTGCCACATTCACTTTGAGACAACTTTTTTCAGGAGATACATTTCTCTGCATTAAACTGGGGCTAACTGGATAGAAAAGGAGGCCCTGACTAACTTTGACCAAAGTGACCATAATGGTCTAAACTGCTTTCAGCTTCATCACAGATCATGCTATCACAGAAACACCCTTGAATTTGAGTCAGTATCATCTATCTTATCACATATCAATATATTATCCTTCTGAAGATAAATTCTCCTATACAAAACCAGAAGTTCTTCAGTGCTACTGAGCCATGACACCTTTCTCTAAATTTGATGAGGAAAATTGTTGAAGACTGTATGTGAAAAATATTCAAACACATTAAGGAAGCAAACAATGGAACATTTTTTTTCCAGATTAGATTGGAGTTTCTAAAACATTTGCTTTTCACATTGATTTAGGCTAAACACGCTCACAAAAATGGAAGAAATCTTGCATCAGCCCAAACAAGACTGAATTTCACTTCAGGTTAAGTTCCCTATCTGCCTTGGCTGAGGTGGTTTTAATGGATTGTCCAAAGGTATCTGTAATTCTTTCATCGGGATCTGCAAAAATCTGGTATTTCTTATTTGCTGAGTATTTCTACTTGAGGATCAAGTGACCTAGGGAAAAAAAGGAAGATCAGAATATTGCAAAAGGCCTTATGACCAGGAGAATGAATGGGGAGAGAAGATACATACTAAAAAATATCTGTTTACCCTTTGCATATTCTTCATATGCTTGAGGAAAGTTACGTATCTCATATCTCTTATGAGAATGAAATTTCGGGAAGATTTAATGTTGGCTGGCTGTTATTTTAGGTTTAATGAACTAAAATACAATGTCTGCACGAGTCTACAGTACTTCCTAAACAGTAATGCCAAAAATAGCAGTTCTCATAAATGCACCTTCTTGTATTCAATGCAAACTTGTGTTACACAGGTTCCAGCATCAGAAAGGGATTTGTTGAATTCTGATTAAGTAACTTAACAGTTTCCAAGATAAAATAGTGATGGAAGGAATTAGTCAGTAGCTTACCCATTTTCAAATGTAAAACTGTAGCTTTCCACCTCCCCTGGTCTCTCAAAGACATTAAATTTCTCTGTAACTCAAACTGGGGGAAATACGAGTATTCCACTTCCAGCTGTCTCTTTCCACTGTTCTTCTTTGTTATTTCTTTTCAGCCAGAAGAGGAGATAAGTGCTGAAATGGTAGTTATTCCAGCCTCAACCCAGTAGCTCAAGTGAGATTTCTTAAGGATTAGTAAAATCATTGAGAAGTCCTGCTATGAAAATTATACTTTTTCCATCTTGTTTCCCATATGTGAGGTATGGCCTTCTCCACATAGAATTAAACCTGTAAAAATACATAGGCCACTGAAGAATGAGCAATATATGCTACGTAAATGCTACATATATGAGGAACATATGAACCATAGGGTATGTTTCCAAATCACAGGTAGGCACTGAATAGTACTTGTCTTTTCAACCTTAAATTTAGGCACCCGATTAGAAACTTCACCCACTGTTTCCTTTGCATTGTCTCCTCTGAAGCCTTGAAGACGGCTGATCTGTTCTGGACTAATCAGAGAACCAAAGAAGTAAAAAAAAATAAATAAAATAATAAAAATTGTGTCACTTTCTTAAACATTACATTTGCCAATGAAAAAAAAAGCCCCTGCTCTTTCCTCTCCATCTCCCTTTCCTTAACTATCTTTAAAGAAAATCGGTTTTCTTCCCCTCAGTGGATTTGATATTGGTGAGAAAGAGGATGTGGGGGTGTTTGCCAATTACTGATGATTATTTACTCATCAGATAAAAAGCTGACGTGAGCAGGGGTGGACCAACTGAAGGAGGATAAGAGGCCAGAGGATTCCCCTGCCATGACTATTAACGTTTAATGGAGTAGAAACACCACATCATGGGATAAGGGAAGGAGTTGCCCGTTAGCTCTCTGTCATCCCTTTCTCCGTTCCCTGTAGTCTTGATGTGGCTGCTGAGCATCAAGTCCTATGGTGAGCCCACAGATCATTAGGTTTTAAAGTGGCAGAGGCTCTTCAACCTTCAAGGAGTCAGACACGTTGGATTAAATCAGACCAAAATTATCTTCTCTTCCTAAAATCAGCCCATGACCTACAACAGTTAAACTAAAACTTTTCAGCTGGAACCAGTATATATTTCAATTTGTATTTGTGGAAAATGCTTGTATTCCAGCAGGTCACTTAAAATCTCTAACAGGGTTGCTGCGGTGGCTGTCAATGGACAGACAGGGAAATGAAAATAACATGGAAATAGGAAAAAAAATTAAATAACGTGTTTGGGATATTTAATTTGTTTTAGAAAAGTTTGGAAATAAACTGACTCAAATAGCCCAGATTTAATCACCTTCAGACCCATTTTTCTTCTTCACATGCACTTCTAAATCAGAGCTGAGGTAAGAACTGCAACCAAGATGGAAATTAGTTATTATTGTTGTCCCTGTGCAATAGTTTAACCTAAAAGAAATAAACATGATTATTATTATTGTTATTATTACACACTAACTAGTCCTTTGTATATTTGCTAACAACTCACACAACAGTTTGGCTGACCTGAGCTCTATATTTACAGACAAGGAAAACAGAGAGCAGAAAGACACAATGTCTTGTCCAAGGGCAACCAGCAAGCCAGCGATGGAGCTGGAAACCCAATCAGCAGTTCTCCCCAGATATTGGTACAGCTCCATGATAGCTCAAGGGCTCACTGAAAATTGCTCACTGTCTGGTTTAACTCATCTTCCAGTGCCAGTGCAAATGCAAGGGAGGAGCCAGGGACTTGTGGTTAGGTAGTGCAGCTGCTTTGATTTAAATAAGCTTTAATTGCCACAGAATCAAACTCCTTAATCCCACACGTACATGTTTGGTCCTCCAGGACACAATGCCCGTGTTTTGAAAATGCAACCATAAAGGCTGCAGCATCAAACAGAACAGCCCGTGGGCGTTGCTGATCATCAAAATAACTCACATCTGTAAAGGAGGTTTTGCTCCTTATAGAAAAAGTAGGAATGGCCCCTTCCCACCATTTCATCCTGTCTGTGCTTTTGTAGATTTTGCTTAGCACTGAGACCAACTAACATATTTCATCCCCATTCCAAATGAATGAATGGCTACCATTCAGTGGACAGCAAGTACAGGTCAGGGTTCTGGCATGTGTTCGTTTTGCAGGAGAAACTCTTGGTCAACCCATATGTACACCTGCACCACCACCCAGTGCCCAACACAGAAGGACATCTTACTACCTTGCATTGCCTGGGTGCAAAACAACAGCAACACCGTCTCAGGCTAATGGACCTCACATCTTTATCCTCCTGGTTTCTCTTAAGGTTGAAAGCATTCAAATTAAAGCACCTCCCTTTGGCAAGAACCAGTCATTACTGAAGTATTACCCTGAATTGCCTCCCCACCCTACCCCTCAAATGGCAGTGAGCAGACATCTCCCATGCGCTCCTGATCCAAATTCTACCCTCTGGGAGGTTTCCCAGGACCCTCACTGTTTTGATTAGTAGAATGTGTTTCTGCTAGCATCGTTGATAGATGAAATTGGATTTTGTAGCAGAAAAATCAGTTTATGGTTAGAGGAGGATTAATGGTTCCCGCTGTCTTTAACATGTGCCCATTGGCAGGGCTTGCTGCTGAGTCCTGAGCATGTGCTAAGACAATCTGTTCCTTTAGCTTTCTCTTACACAAGGGTGGGTTTCTTGTTTCATTAATTTCCCTTGCTTTCCTTCTTTTTCCTCCTCCCTGTGGGGGAACTTGAAAAGAAAGAAGGGTGGAGAGAAACAAGAATAGACTCTGAACAGTTGTAAAGAAACACCTGCATGCTTGCTCCTCAGAAAAATGTGCACCTCTCCACGAAGGAGCAGAGAGACAGCTTGTTTCACTCCTCTCCGGGCAAGGCACTAATTCTCAGCAGGCACAACAGCCAACGCGAATAAAGCCTCATACCAATTTTAATCAAATGCTTTATTCTCTCAGCCAGGTGAAGAGCCTTACAAATGTTTGGGGTCGAGTTGCTGTACAGCCGTTCCTTCTGTAAAGTGCGATCCCTGGGATTTAGCAAAGCTACGTTATTAATAAGCATCAGGGCTTTAGAGAAACAAAGGCTGGAGGGGGGGCGGGATGTGGAGGAGCCTTATTTTAGGAAGGGGGCCAAGAAAGACAAGATGTTTAGGAGGGGGAAGTATCGACACCCTTGGACTAGAGAAAGTGTCGAATGCCAGCTGCAGAGTGCCTCAAAGAATGAGTGTCTCCGATGCTTTTGTCTCCTTATATGGTAAAATGATAGAGAGGGGTTTCACTAGGCTGGGGAAGGCAGCAGCCTCTTTCCACACAAGACTGACTGCAGAGCTGAGATTGGAAGAGCCGCTCTTCGCAGGCAGTAGAAAGCCCTGGCCAGCTGTACAGCTCTCCTCTGCAAGCAGGCCGGTGTGCTCTTTACACATTTGTTAATGGATGTGACCCCCTGTCCCTGGTCCAGGAGGTGACATTAACTGCCCGCTACTGCTCTGTAAGTAAATATCCCTTTTTTTCCCCTCTCTCCTCACTACCCACGGAATATATCTTTGAAGGTGTCGCTTGAAACAAAGGGTGCAGAGAGGAAGAGAGGGTTGTTTAATGCCCCAGTGGGTTGTTGGGTAAGGATGCAAGGAGAGAGGTTGCTGGTCCCCTTTTCTTCTGAGCACACAGCAAGGGGTGTGAAGAGGAGAAAAAGACAAATTTCTTATCAGAGAAATTACTGCTTTGTGTCCCTCTGCAAAGTGACACATCAGTGAGCCGATGAGGCGCTGGGTCATTTAACATGTAACTATTTTTAATGACTGTATTGTGCCGCATGTGTAATCCACTGGGGAGCTGATAAAAAGTAGAAGCCGAGGTCTTGGATTCCTTACACCTCTGTGCACACTCCTGCTGCCGAGCTCAACAAAGGATTTTTGCACTGTAGCAAGAGCAGATGCACATGAAACAAAGGTAGCCTTTCCTCTTTGCAGGCAAACACCGTGGATAGATTGTATACAGGGAAAAACAGGGAGCTATCAGCATCATATTTCTCTCTGCACGATGAGAATAAATTAGAACACTAATCCCAATTAATAATTCTGAATTCCTTCCTTCCCTGCTTCTCTCTGAGTGCATGTGTGTGCAGCCACAATAACCCAGGTCCTTAATGTATGCTAACACATTTTTCTCTCTGTATGTAATAAAGGAAATACTAACTTTCATTGTCTGCATTAACGGCTGTTTGGAACTTTCTACTTATCCAAAAGGGATATGGCTTTTGTTTAGTTCAGCAGATACCTGCATATTTCAGCTTTGCTTTGTAGAGAAACACACACATAGTCACAAGAAAGCAAAGGTTATACATTCTATATACGGGCAGCAGTCTGTTACTGTTACTCCCCTGAATCTTATCTAGAGGTGTAATAACTGAAATTGCTGATTGACACTGAGATTGCCACGGTCAGTAGCTATAACATTTTTTGTTGGCTACACATATTTGCATACACCGTCTTAAATAGGAATTGTCCTAGAAGGGACCAACAGAAGTGGGTGTGTTATTAGATATTCACATGCATCTGAATGTGAAGGAATGCTATAACTAAGGTTGCCATTTGGTTTCTGTTATGAGTCCTGTTTTCATCAGTTCATACATTTATAGGATTCCTTGCTTTATCTATTGTCTTCTGTGCCTTTTATCAGCTAGATGGTAAACTTGACAGATGGCATTTGCTTTTGGAAGGGAGAAAAAAATAATGTCTCTTTTTTATATTCTTTTTAATTTTATAACAATTTCTGTTTGCTTTCTGCCCCTGTTCAAGTAACCGGGAAAGGATGCACTCTAAGGGCAGCTCTGTCAATAAAGCCTGTGTATATTTTTTACTACCTTTGGAGAAAATGAAAAGAAAGGATATGAGGTACTATGTTTCTTGAAAATTCAGTTCCAAACACTGCTATAGTGGCACTAATGTATTCAAAATCTGACCAGAATACCAATAAAACTGTCTTTCACCCTAGCCATAACGTAGATAATGATGTTTGGCTTCTGAGCCAGCACATGGTTGAAGTGAGCTGGGCAGCTGAAAGGACACAAGTCACTCATGCTCAGAAGTTATCTGGGATCCCCACCTGAGATCTCCATCTGACTAGCAGGCCTGAGGCTGAGGTATGGACCAGTTCGTAAGGTCTTTTCAGAACGCTTAGAAGATCCTAAGATGGCAGAAGTGCTGGGGTAGAATATAATTCTTCTTGCTTCTCACCATTCTGGTGAACACGCTCCATGCAAATCAGCAGTGCTGCACCTGCAGGCACCCAGTAGTCACTTTCAGATTTGGGATTTATAGCAAAATGTTACTAATTTTTGTGAGATCACTGTTATCACATATTAGCAGATATACTGTGTCAGATATTGTTTGCATATGCAAAACTCCTGCTATGAAGAGCACGTAATGGTGATTCCCACCTAAAGTATTTAGGCACAGATAAGGCTCAATTTCCTACCTACAATTATACGGTTTCTTAAAGAAGTCTAGGGAAGCCTTTTCCCTCAAATCACATCTTTCCTGTCCATACAGACAATGGCACTCCCAGCTGGCACACTTTGCACTAGAAAAAAATAAGACAGCTCTTCAATCACACACAACACAGTTTTCCAGGATCCCTTCATGCTTTCAGCATCAGGAGCAGAAAAACTCCCAACAGTTGGTGGCAAAGTACAACTCCTGCAATCATAAGGGTTGGTGACAGTTTCTGCTGCATTGCACTGCAAATTCAAGTTGTCTTCCCAAAAGAAATGGGTGAGGACGGCTGTAAAGACCTATATTCACATGAGTGACTCATGGCTCAGTTCTCCAGGGCATTGAGCCCTCAGGCTGAGAGCCAAGTTGTACCTGCTGCTGTCCTCACCTCCTTGCCTCATCTTACGGGAATCAAGAAATTCAGAATTGAGGGAGGGTTACGTAAATTTTAACATCATCAGCCAGAAGAAATTGTTTCTTCTCCATGAAAATCAGTCTGGAAGCTGAAGTAGTGCCTGTTGTTGCTGGTCAGCCTGCTGTCGCTGTCTCAAGGTCCCCACAGACCAGTTACACACAGATCTGAGGCCCACTCATGTTTCTCTGATTAATAAATTGGTCCTGAGCATCTTCAGAGAAATTCTGGATGGTATAGTGTGGTAGGCAGTCACCTTCCCTCACTTGGGTACTGCTCAGAGATTGGGGATCTCATCATTTGCATTTTTAGACTGATTAATTCTAATAGTGTAATTTTAATGTTTCATTTACATATGCATGGTTATTTGTGATGCAGATTCACCCCAAGTGGGGGTGTGAAATGGCAGGGTAATGACAGGTTTCATGGAAATAAATCTTGGCTACACTGACAGCCACTGAAACATTAACATTTCAACAATACTAATTAGCTATATATATAGAAAGAGTGTTTGATTAAAAACCACTAGAGGCTTCTTTTAAAGATGAACATCAAAATACTCATGCCAGGTGAAAAAGTTACAGCCCTACTTTTGTTCCTTTTCACATGCCCTTCTATATTATGTTGGATAATATTAACTAGGATGCTAAATGGTTACTGTACATACAGTATATGCTGTAAGAGGAATGTAGGTGAGCATAACGCTGATATAAGTGTATTAATCTCTCCCTTTCACAGCAAACTTTCAACTTTAAAGTTGCAAATATATCCACCACAGAAGAGCAAGGCCTAAGGTTGCACTTTTGGTGGTGGGAGGTAGTTCTAGACCCTTGGCAAACACAGGCACAAGGGCTCAAACCCTACCACTCTTTACTGCATCTTGCATAATAAAAGTAATTAATTGCATCAAACCATAAAATACCTGCAAGGATTTTCCTACCCCTATTTTGTCATTGCTCTGAAGAACTCTTGAGATTTAGGCAAAAAGTATCTTCAGAGACCAGGATTCCACCTCTGATGAATCTGTCCCTTCCTTGCTGTGCTGTGCATGGTGGACCCAACATCTTCCTTCTTCAGTCAGAAAAGATCTCACCCACAAAAAGTTTACCTATGTCCATGTCCCCAGGCTTTCTGTGCTTGATCCCACATCTCTTGCATCACAGGTACTTTGACTCATCAGTTTGCTCTCTGTGCCCAGTCTGTAGTCCCAAATGCCAGCAAACAAATTGTACCAAACTGGTTTCAGCCGGGCGTAATCAATCTATTTTGTTAAGATGTGTTCAGCTGAACGGGTACCTCTAAAGTTTATGTAGCTTCCTTTGCCACATTTTGGAAAGCCAACAGCAGAGCAGCTGAGCGGAGAAATATGGGTGCCCCACAGCCCTGAGGCATTTGCTGCTACAGCAGTTTTACATGGTAGCTGAAAGACGTATATTAGCTGATCCTCCAAATCACCACACATGCCAATTATCTTAGACATAAAGGGGCTTTGTGCTCTTGCCTCTGTAAACAGAACCAGAGAGAGAGAGACCCAGAGTTGTTCTGCTAGAGGCCAGGACAAATAACAGAGTATTCTTGTTCCATAGGGTCATCCCAGTTCTGCTTCTATTCTTCTTGAAAGAAGGAAACATAAAATATTTGGGACATTGTTCTGGTTTTGTGCCCCAGATTGCATTATGCAGGATTTAAAAAAATATAGGAGAATTCAGAAATGTCATTGCATGGTAGCACATAGCATTTTCTGGATATTTTTATTTTAGGATCTAATTTCTCTGTGATTAGCAGCGTTCCTGTCAATAAGAAGAAGCGATTCTTTTCTGGAAAAACAAAACCTCCATTGGAGTTTAGCATTTGCATTCATTTAGTTTTTACATAATTTCTGTAGGGTCAGAAATAACAATTGGTTTTATTAAACTTGTAATATTTTTCTCCTCTATCATTTTCCGTTATCTGCTTAAATGCTCTTACTAGAAATAAAAATCTCTATGCTTAAGCAATATCAAGTATTTGATCTTTCTCTTTGAGTAAGCCTTTGCTTATTCTGCAAGAGAAAGAAGGAAAACAGCAGTTTCAAAAGTCTTTAAAATAGAAAAGAAGAGCAAGCCTTTCCGCTTGAACTGTGCTCTTCCGTGCTGTGGTAGATTTCAGAGTCATGCTCCGTGTTATTTCAATAGGCTCCTTTTGTAATTGAAATGTATGCAGGAATGTTGGTAAGACCATACATCCTCCAGTCATTTCAATATCAACCTCAGATAATCATAGTGTAAATTGTGTGGGGTACACTTTCAAAGTGTCAATGCTCAATTCTTCTGTGGCTTCTGTAGTTACTTCCACTGGTGCTTGCTCTACCACTGCTGGAGTGGCTCTAAACTGGAGCAGATCCTTACTGAGTGCCAAACACAACAAACCACTCAGAAACCACAACTGGAGTGTTCTTTCTCCAGCACCATAACCGGGATTACTTGAGCCAGGCACATGAGGAACCTTACCACATGAGAAACATTTTCTGTTATTATTAATACTATGTTAAGGAAAACAATCTTAAATAGCAGACTATCCACTTTCCAATCATGATAGGCTGACTGTGCAATCCAGGCAGGAACCAGGTATGCTTTGGTTATCTGCACATGTTAATGCAGTCTGTCTGCTCAGAAAATTGCTCTAAAGTACTTAAAAAGAGACATTGGAATGTTATACCATAGGCAAAATAAGTCAGCCACGCACAAGAAAGTTGAGTCACTAGAAAAACCTAACCGTGCTTCTAAAGGAAGTTTTAAGGTATCTTTGAAATGTCTATTAAAAACTAAACACTTTTTTTAAATAGCTTTTAATATTTAGCATGCATGTAGAAAGACCTGAGTGGGATATTTGGGAAGAGGTTTCTTTGATTTGGTTTGATTTTCATTGTTTTTTATTATTACTATTGTGTTCAAATATGAAATCAGGTTTTCCTGGCTTTTGCCTGGGAGCTTCTACGAGATCTATGCATATATAGTCTGAGTTTAAAACCTTCAGAAGCAGCGATGAACACCTCTGTAATTAAATACTTCTAATATCCTTACCTTAACAAGGAGACTGGTAAAGCAGTCTGGGCTTGTTAACAGGGATGTTCTGGGAGAGCAATGACGTATTATGGTATAAGGCCTTGATTTCTTGAAGACAGGGTGCCAAATTCTTTTGGTGGGCTTACTACAGGATTGTTCTTCCATAGCAGCAGCAAGAGGAAAAAGCTTTGACTTTCTTTTCAACTTAAAAAATTAAAGAGTGCAGCCACATCTACCTAAGCATCCTTGTCTTATTTACAGGCTTAGCATAAACCCCAGATCATGGGATACAGGGATACCCAACAACTTGTTCCCTACAGTAATCACAATTCCTATTTTTAAGGACCTACACAAAGATGATGGTATGAAAAATAACTGTAGTAATAAGCTTCAGCATCTCAATGACTTTTCAGAAGTATTTTCCTCCTCTTATGTTTAATTGAGAAAAGCACCTTCATGCAGCAGTAATCCAGTAGCCACTGGCAGGGACAGAGGGCCTGTGAAAGGGAAGAGTGGCTGACAGGGCTTCCTGCAGGATGAGCTGTGCATCACTCGCCTCTCAGCACTTGGTTAGTATTTGTATCAGCCATCTTTAGATGGAAGCAAATGTCCTTTTATGACTCATGGAGGGAAACCTGGCTGTTCTGCATCTGTCCCATGGCCAGGAACCCACTGCTAGAGCAACAGGGATCCAAGTAACACCTGCCTTACGGCCAGCTAGATCTCCAAGTACAAAAGTTATCTTTGCTCTCCTTCCCTTCTGTCATGGTATCTGCAGGCACTCATGAAGAAAGCGTAAGTTAAACCTGCCTAGACAAAGAAAGAGGGCTACTGCTTCTTAATATGCTTTAGTAAATCTAAACACATAGGAGGTATGCTTGGGTGTGCAGATGCTAACTTCTACTACTCCAGCTAACTTTTGAAGTTCAGGTGGACTTTGACTGTATGTTATTTCTTTTTGCTTCTTGACAGTTCTACTGGCAAATGGTTGTTTCTTCTTTTCCTAAAGTAAATGAAAAAGAAATAAAATTAGCTTTCCCCCATCTCCCCTTGCATAGCACTATGGCTTGATCTGGAAAAATTATTAGCCCTTAGAAGAGTGGCTTGCAGTTGCTGAAACAAGATGATAGATAACGAATGTGGCAATAGCTGCTAAGTTACAGGAAAATAATCCCCTCTTGCCAGAAAGACCAACATAGTTTGAACTGCTAGTTCATAGTTGCAAAGGATATCATAAATCTTTGCATTTTAGTCTTTGGAATATTAACATAAATTGTTTCCAAATGTTCTAGACCTGCATGGCTTATGTCACTGGAGTTGCCAGACACAAATCTTCCTTTCTCAGGGGAAGGAAAATAAACAGATAGAAATTTCTCCATGAGCACAGTTCTTCTGGAACAAAGTCAGGTGGGAGAAATGTGTGTACATGTTGGAGGAAGATGGGTGTCACTGAAGACCTTTTATTTCCTGCGTGAATTTCTGACAAAACATCCTGCTCCAGGGGCACAGGTATGGCCCCAGCCCTACTGACCTAACTGAGGTCAATAGTAAGTCCCCCTTTGGCATCTACTGGGTCTTAATTATACGTCTCCAAATACTGTTACAACAAGAGATCAGAGCTTCACTTCACTGAATAACCTAAACAACTACATTTTTTGGGCAGTTTCCCTTGGCTTCATTTTTCTCTCTTGTGTGGGTGCATTTGCACCTCTCAGTCTTCAACACCCTCTAAGAGGGGTTAAAATGAAAGAACATCTCTTATGAGGCAGGCAAGGTCGGGGGCAACTAGTGACCTTTTCTAGTAATCAACAGTGTCACGGGATAGGGGAACACCAGCTGATTTCGTAGTGATATTATGAGCCCTAATTTTTATGAGGTACTATGATAACTTTAACAATTGCTGCTAGGAAAACGAGACTGTTTGAGCAAACAGGGGAAGAAGTGGAAAGAAGCATAGCTTTTAAGTCAGTCTACTGATTTTTTAGTAATTCTCATGCCAGTTCTTCCTTCCTGGAAGACACAACGTGGGTAGTGCTAACATTTGGCATAAGCTCTAACTCTTTTTTTTGGGCAGGCAACGGAAAGCTCTTTCCTTTTGGAGATGTACTTGTTATGTCTAATGGTGTAGGAGGGAAACTGTATGGCAGAAAAATCAATTTCTCCTTCCTGATAATATTGAGAGCAATCTGAAAAAGCATAAGTATAAAATGACTACTGCAATAAAATCTAAAGACCCTGTTGTACAGCAAAGAGGTATAATAAAAATGAGCTGCTGGCCGACAAAGCTTTACAGTCACCAAGTATCAAACACAAGAGGAAGACATATATCAATGGGAAGGAGGTTGAATTGCAATTTGTGCCCATCCATAACTGTGAAATTCTTCCATGGTTTGGTTTTGGTTTTTTTTTAAGCTCAAAGCAGTGCAAAAAATCTGCACTAAGCTAAGCACAATTTTTGTATATGACAGGGAGTAACAGATTGACGATGTAGAGGACCATGTGCACCAAGTGACAGGCAAAAAGATTGACCAGTATGATCTCAGGTTTCCTGTTTGTAAGACAGAAGTGAAACTATCTGTTTGACATTCCTGCTAATTCTTCAGTAGATAGGTTCCATAACTACTTTACATGTAATCTCTTCTCTCCAGAGAAGAAAAAAAACTGTTAAGTACTCTCAAAATATCACATAGTAGATTGTGAGATCCAATCTAAAGCTCAGATCTAAACTGGCCACAGTTTGGGATGCTTCACCCTGAATCTCAGCTTTCTGAATGAAATCACCTGAACATGAATTCCTAACTTCAAGCGATATTGGATTTGAAATTTGTGCCAGATCCAATAAAATATTCACACAGCTAAAACTAAAATGCAGATCTTGGAAACTTGCCTTTCTTCTCTTTCAATTTCTCAGATCTCTGGAGCTGTGTCTCAAACCCCATCCAGAGCTGCCTCTTCAGTGTCTTCATAGAGCAGAGTTCATCCCTAAATCTGTTTGGGACATCGAACAGGTCTGCCTCTCCCTGCTTACAGTGAGGGGGGCAATCCACTGTGACAGTCACAGAATCACAGAATGATATGGGGTTGAAAGGGACTTCTGGAGATCGTCTAGTCCAACCCCCCTGCCAAAGGAGGTCCTCCTAGAGCAGGTTGCACAGACACTTTGTCCAGGTAGGTTTTGAATGTCTCCAGAGATGGAGACTCCATCACCTCTCTGGGCATCCTGTTCCGGTGCTCTGCCACCCTCAAAGTGAAGAAGTTCCTCCTCATGTTTAGATGGAACTTCTTATGTACCAGTTTGCACTCATTTCCTCTTGTCCTCTCACTGGGCACCACTGAAAAAAGACTGGCACCGTCCTCTTGACACCCATCCTTTGAGTATTTATAGGCATTGCTCAGATCCCCCCTCAGTCTTCTCCAAACAATCTTCAAGCACATTTAACAAAACTAGAACCGTTTCAGGGTAGGCAAAAAAAAAAAAAAGCCCCGTTATTTTCTAAAATAGTAGCAGTGACTATTCTATTAAATAATGCTTGCCTCTGCTCCTGTGAAAAGCATGCAGAAAATAACACAGCACTCAAGAAGAAACCTCTTGTGACCAAGAGACTGGAACATTCACATTTGAATTCTTCCTGTCACAAATCGCTTCTATATTTTACATTTAACAGCTTTAGATGAAGGACAGAAATTCTATAAACCTGTAAAGGAATCACACTTTTACGTTTTTTGCTTTTACACATCTTGATGACGGAGAAGTTTTTTACTCTTCAGTATTTCACATCTATTCCTAATTCAGGGCTAGAAAGAACAAATTCTGAAGAAAGTTGAAAAATGCGGGTTTATATATGGTCCCTGTCCACACTTTAACTTAGTAATAATGCAAATTAACTGTGCAACCAATTCCTATCATTTAGAAAAAAAATATCTAATAAAATCTGGTAAAAAGTACAGATTTCTGTCCTAAAAAAGAGATTACTTGGACAAAGCTATTACTTCTCTCAGACTCATCAATACATACACATCAGTTTATACTGGTCTGACTGCATTCATTTTCCTGAAATTGTTCCTTGAAGAAATTAAGTCCTCTCCAGTTCTTTCATGGGAACTATAATTGTATTTTTCAAGTTGAGGGTGTAAACAATCTCAAAATGGAGGGGAAAATAAATCCACCATCACCTTTTAAATGTTACAGCAAAGACTGCACCTCCACTTCAAGAGGAGATTAACTTGATGGAAGCAGTTAATAAGGAAAGGTCGTTCTGTACCAACCCTGTTCTCCTTCCTTACACTTTCATTGCTAGCCACTGCTCTTGGAGACAGGCTAGAGGGGAACTTTGGGTAATCATTGAGCTCCTCTCTCAAGCATAAGTCTTATTATTTTCCTTCTTTTTTTTTTTTTGTTATCAATCCCTATGATCCTCTCTACACCTTAAGGACCAAAAGCATCTAACATACTCCTTTCTTACTCCCTTTGAGGTAAGAAAGCTAATTAATTGCTGGACTATCTTTAGTTTCAAAACAATTGGACAGCTACTCCTTCTGGGCTGTCCATAGCACAAATGACCGGGATTTTTCTTCCAAGCACATTTTGGGGTTTGGTGGTTTGTCTCTTTCTTCTTCAGTAATTACTTGGAGTTCAAAAGACTTCCCAGCAGCTGAACCATCACTTACCTACTTTACACGCATATCTCACCCCTTTGAGTCAACAGTCCAACAGTTGACAGAGCATTTTAAAAAAAAAAAAGCTTTCTAGCTGGCAAAACAAACTTTGCCCATTCAGACTACCATAAAACCTTAAAACCTCAGCTATGAGGAATAAAAGACAATAATAAAAACTGAAATAATGGAGGAAAACTCAGGATTTCAGGATGCCCAAAGGGTGAATCCCACTGTCAGAAGGAGAAGACAAACTCCAGAATCAACCAACCTGTGCCAAGAACACTAATACCTTTTTGTTTAAAACTGAGAGCTGAACTTGGCAAAAGGACTGCAGCTGCTGTAAATGTCACTTACGTGTGAAAGACAGAGGTAGTCACTTAAGCCATTAGTACCCAAAACATTTAAGGCAATATAGTTCAAGTGTGGCTTAAAGAAGAGATCAGGCATGGCAGGCAGTGAAAATTGTGCAGTCCAGGTGGAATGTGATTTCTGCCTGGGAAATTTCCCTTCCTAAGCAGGCAGTTATGCCCTGCTTAGCTGTAACCTCCAAACAGATTTCAGGTGCAACACACACTGCAAGCCTCAGGTTAAGAAAGAAGTTGATGACTCCAAGGAAACCCAAAATAAATTGTCCCAGGTATTAAAAAACATTCACTCAAGTAATCAAAGGCATTTGTGTCATCGTTTCTTGTGTGCACATCCAAAAAATGGTAAGACAACCTGAGGAGTAAATAGCAATTGTCCCTAATTCAGATAAGCTGATATATCACTTACAGTTCCTTCTGTTTGCTTCTCCCCATCCATAATTATTGTCTGATGTTTGACCTTTGCCTGAACCAAGGTATCTAGCACTCATTTGTGTCCCCATACACCACAGCTATTGGATAGCTCATTCAGCTGCACCAGAGAAGGATACAACCACTGACCCCACATCTCCTGCTGTTAACAGTGCCCATGGTCCTATGTATGAGCAGAGACGGAGAGTTGGTATCTCTCTGAAGGGCAATGATTGTCAAACATTGGCTCATTGAGAATGTAGAGAACGAAGGAACAGAAGCACATAACAGAGGTGCCCATTAGGCTGTGCATGAGTAATGTCTACCAGCACTGCAAACCTTTGTATTGCCTTATGGAGGAGATGTTGCTCCTTCTGATATTTAGCTGGTTCATCCTCTTAATGTACTTGGCTCCCTCCATGCCCTACAGAGACAGCTCCTTGCTTTGAACCTGTTGTCGAAACCTATTCACAAATTCCATATGAATTCTTCAAACTCAAGATTTACTCCTCTCCCTTGTCTCTAAGATTAGCTCTGGTCAAAGACGGGTCAGTGGATGGCTAAAGGAGATGGGCTACTGTCATTACCCAGCACTGCAAAATTTATAGTCCAGTTTCCTCCTATTGTGTTCACTTGAGTTGATAAACCTTTAATGGTAGATTGGGTTAAGTGTAGCTCAGTCTGACATGCAAGTATTTCTATCTTCCTGACAGGATAGCCAGCCTCCAGACACCAACATGACTGAACGCTTTGACTGCCACCACTGCAAAGAGTCCCTGTTTGGTAAGAAGTACATCCTGAGGGAGGACAGCCCCTACTGTGTGAAATGCTACGAAAACCTTTATTCCAACACCTGTGAGGAATGCAAGAAACCTATTGGTGCTGACTGCAAGGTATGCAGGATTTATGTCTTGTTACAGAAATCTTGAAAAAGTAGCCTGGATACATAGCTCTCTGCCTGGAAGGATACATGAATCCAGATTAATACCTACTAAGGGTTTCTTTTGGTGGGAGAACATGCTTTCCAGACCCCTGTATTGAGGTCCTTAACAAGTGGGGTCCCCCAAGGGTCAGTACTGGGTCCAGTCCCCTTCAATATTTTGATCAATGAACTGGATGAAGGGATGGAATGTACTCTCAGCAAGTTTGCCAATGACACAAAACTGGGAGGAGTGGCTGACACATCAGAAGGCTGTGCCGCCATCCAGTGAGATCTGGACAGGCTGGAGAGTTGGGCAGAGAAGAACCTAATGAAATTCAACAAGGGCAAGTGTAGGGTCCTGCACGTGAGGAGGAATAATCCCCTGCACCCATACAGGCTGGGGGCTGACATGCTGGAGAGCAGCTTTGAGGAAAAAGACTTGAGAGTCCTGGTGGACCACAGGATGACCATGAGTAAGCAAAGTGCCCTTGTGACCAAGAAGGCCAATGGCATCCTGGGGTGCATCAAGAAGAGTGTGGCCAGCACGTCAAGGGAGGTTATACTGTCCCTCTACTCTGCCCTGCTGAGGCTCCATCTGGAGTACTGTGTCCAGTTCTGGGGTCCCCAGTTCAAGAAGGACAGGGAGCTGCTGGAGAGGGCACAATAGAGGACTGCAAAGATGATTAGAGGCCTGGAGCCTCTAATGAGGAAATCTTATGAGGAAAGGTTGACAGACTTGGGTCTTTGTAGTCTGGAGAAGAGAAGGCTAAGGGGGGATCTGATCAACACCTACAAATACTTAAAGGGTGGGTGTCAAGAGTATTGGGCCAGTGGTTTTTCAGTGGTGCCCAGGGAGAGGACAAGAGGAAATGGGTGCAAACTGGTACATAAGAAGTTCCATCTAAACATGAGGAGGAACTTCTTCATTTTGAGGGTGGCAGAGCACTGGAACAGGATGCCCAGAGAGGTGATGGAGTCTCCATCTCTAGAGACATTCAAAACCTACCTGGACAGGTGTCTGTGCAACCTGCTCTAGGAGGACCTCCTTTGGCAGGGGGGTTGGACTAGACGATCTCCAGAAGTCCCTTCCAACCCCATATCATTCTGTGATTCTATCTGCTCTTCACCACTTCATTTGGTAAACCTTTCATTATTAAGCACAATAATGGAAATGGAAGAACACCCCTCTCTTCCCGCAAGGCATAGGATGATCTGACACTAGAAAGACTCTCTAACTCAATAGGAGAGCCCAACTGTCCTTGGGGCCAGGTGGGATCTAGAAATGTGGCAGAACTGATTTTGGTTACCTTTGGGTCAGAGGGAAATAAGCCACCACTGGCTTTGCAGTGGTCACAACTCAGTTGTCATCAAGAGACAAAAACATGCTCAAGAAAAGCTGCCCCCTCATGGACCACAAAAATCTGGCAAATTCTGACCCAAGTAATAAGTTGGTTAAAACACAGAATAACCAGTATTTTAAACACAGAATTATGATAGTGGAGTCTAACTGAAGATTGCAAAGGAAAGAGCAGAGGCCTTGCTTAAGCTATGCACTGCTGCACCACATGGAAACACCTACCTAAAATAATGAGGGGTGACCACCTGAATTTCTTTTAGATTAACCAAAACAACTGGAGTTCATGCTAGCTTTACTCTGAATGAATGAAGACAGATGATATCTGAGCCACCCGGAGAAGTGGTTGTTGGGCTGCTACTGACAGACTTCATCCAATATACATCCTCCTTACACAAAGTTGACCTGTTCCAAGTGGGCCAAAAGTTTCACTGACAGAGTGACTTTGCACTAGAACAACAACTTGCATTGCATGGCCACAGGATTCTTTACTGGTATGAGGAGGTCTGATGTTTGATTTCCTACATAGCTGATCCATACCTCCAGAAGTACCAACTAGTCCCTGTTACTGATACTACTGCTCTATTGCTAGTTCAGAGATACTAAATATACTCAGACTGGGAAAAATAAATGTCTCATGTCTCCCAAACTGATCTATCCTGCTCTTGTTGGCAAATCAGTAGGAAAGCCCTTTTCAGAAGCCTTAAAAAGGTGAGAATGTTTCACCATCATGAGAGGGAACTGGCAGTAATCTGTACGAGGGTATAAAACTGCCAGCTTTCCTACAGCTCATAAATATTCAGATTAGAGAAGAGATACAGCTGGCCTGACCTGAAAAAGCAAAATATTTCTGCCCCATTCCAGAATGTGCTTTTGTTTTAAGGTCTCTTTGTAATCCCCTGAGAAGATATTTCCATGTGTTGATATTCAAGAATTTAAAAACTTGGACCAACTTCAACAAATCTCGGACAAAGTATTCAGGAATTAATCAGGCTGAACTTTTCAACTCAGATTTATGGATTTAGGGAGTGTGGGTGTTATCCGATATACTGCTCCTCTGTACTGTTCAGCAAGAAACACTTTAATAGCAGATAGAAAAAAAAAAAGCCCCTAACTGTCTGCAATATAAGAATGTTTGATATAGTAAAGAAGCAGAACCGTATGTGGAAAACCCATCTATATGTTAGTAAATGAAGACTTCTTGAAGAGCTATGAATTGTACCAGGAACTAATGTGTCCTTTTTTGTTTCTGTGATTGCTGTTTGTGTCTGTCCGTGCTTTATGCTGCAGCTTTTGAACATGCTGACCAATTTTAACAAAATTCTGACAGATGGATGAAAGTTGCGACCTTAAATTCCTACAGATTTTCTGAAAAAAAAAAAAATGTGTGGTCAGGTGGAAAAAGAGTTCCTATTAATGTTTCCACTGAGAGAAAAAACAGAGTAGTTTTTCAATGACAGTAATAGGTGTGTATTTGAATACAGTTGAGAATACATTTGAGAGAGCTCTTATAAATGTCTGAGCCACAATATAAGTTTCCTTCCAAGCTTGTGCACTGTATGACTGAGCATAATATAGTCATGAAACAAAAAGTCACAAAATTGTGCTTCTACTTGTCTTTAAACTGCTTATATACATGGGTATGTAAAGACATAAAAAAAATACACATATATACATACACAGACATAAATGTAAGTAATTATGTATATATCTTTTTACCTATTGCATTTCCATTTTCTCCCGAGCAAAGAAGATAAAATGCACTGTGTTTGGGAATAAAACTAGGATGTTTACTGGATGTACAAAATGGACTCCACATTTGTATGTTCTGACATAGCCTTTATAAAAATTTAAAATTTGGTACTAAACCACAATGGGGTGACAGTGTTATCAGAAAGGGTCACATCCAGGCATCTGCATCTGGCAGGGGCACGCACCCTCACATCAACATTACAACCCAAAAAGCTTCATGTATCTCCCTCCTCAGATCCTCCTTTTCAAGTCCCTTCTTGGCTGCTGCTGTTTCTCTGCACTGAGAAGAGCTGAAATGAGAACCCAGCTGCAGCTGGGACGCTCTGAATTTCTCTCCTATCAGCCCTCCCAATCAAAAGCAAAACCCTGCAGCCGAAAGGGTTACCCCAAAGCAAAACAGGTGTTGACAAGAGGACAGCCAGCTCTCTGTCTCTGTCACCTCTGACACTACTGTAGTGCATCAGCGCCAGTGTGCAGCGTCAACTCACCCGAGTTGAACTTAAGCCTGCTCAGACACTGGTAATACTCCAACGTTGACAGCACTGGGCTCTGAGAAGATCAAACTGGTGCCAGATTTTCACCTGGTGTTTTAACTACAGCACAAAGAGCCCACATGGCAACTATCCTTTGCTTTTATGGGCACCTGCGAGTAGTAACTAACTCGCTCTTTATTTTAAATGCTTTTGTTTTTTTCCACAAAAAAAACCCAAAACAATACAAAACAAAAAAAAAAACCCAAAAAAAAACCACATAACCCTGAATGACAACATGTGTCTGAATGACACCTTTGGATTTAGGCCATTTCATTAACTGTAAGCTATTCTAGCTGATGTTTATGGAACTTGCACAGGCAGATTAAAAACTTCATACAATGAGTGGTAGGAGGCACTGGCAGGCAGTAGAAAAACACAGTGCCATTTCTCTCACAGCTATTATCCATATGCCAACAGGTATCAATCAAAATTTACTTTTTCTGAAAAGAATTGGCATCCATCACCTACGTCCCTGGTGAATGCTCACCACACCTACAGTTTCAGGCTTCTTTCTGGAAATCCGTCCATTTGCCTAACTGCTGAAGAGTGACTTTTGGTTGGTTTTTGCCTTTTTAATAGTTTCCTTGCAGGTATGGCACAGAAACTGTCACAAATACAGGAAAGACTTACAATAATCCAGTGTTTAAGGCAGTCCACAAGTTGGCCTTGGCAAGCAGGAGGGGGTGAAAATTCTTGCTGCAAAATGTGAGAATGAAATTAAAACCCAACTGTGAGATAAAGCTACTGTGTCAGCACACAGGCTAAAATTTAAAGGGGTCAGTCTGACACTCAAACTAAACAAAAACAACAACAAAAACCCCAACAAAAACAAACAAACAAACAAAACACCAAAAAAAAAGAAGCCTCTAGAAATGTGGATCAAAAAAGGAGAAAATACTTATTTTTCAAATTTTTAATGTTTAAACCTTGTTCTGAGTTGCAGCACTCTTTCAGTGCATTACTGAACATCAGAGTAATTGTTGTGAAGTGGAACAGTAAAAGAAAGAGGCACCTTCCCCTCTTCCCATATCACTAAGGTGCTGGCTTCAGCATAATATTGCTTATTTTTACCTTTTCGAAACATACTTTTGCTAGGGAAGTAGCAGTCTAACATATTTAAGCATTTTGCTATAGGGTGTGCATGGCTAATTTTGTTGTCATGCCCCGTTTCCTCTGCTCAAACTTCTGAAAAGAGCATTGCAGCAAGCATATAGAGTTTCTCCACTGGTAATAATCTCTCTAATCTCCTTCTTCCTGTTGGGTCCCTGTTGAAAGCCAGTTCAGGAGAAAAGGTAATATAAAATAGCTTAAATTTGCTTAGATTGAGAAAGCCAGAGTGGAAGACAATACGATTGCAGGATATGAGGAGCCTGTGCTTCACCCAGTTATCTGGTAACTCTAGTCTTGGGGCTTTTCCAGTTTAAAAAACAAAAGTCAGCAGCAGCCTGATCCTTGAGACCCAATAAACTGTGCCTGATCAAAACTATACAGAACTATGGAGGAACTATCAAGTGTGATTTTGCCAATGCTGAAAACAGTTGTCTTGACAAAGTTTTCTTTGGGGAATGACATAATGAAAATACATGAAAATAAAATTACTTGAAAAGCACATATGGCTTTTCAGAACCATAAATTTCAAATGCATTTTGCAAGGGATGACTCTAAAAAATTTAGATTCAAATACGATCTGTGCTAAGTTTTGCTTGCACCATATTCTTACAATCAGTTATCTGAGTGTGTACAAGGGACCTCCACTTGGCTCACTCTCTGACTTTTATTTGAGAAACATCCCAGGATTCACTGTTCATTTGGTTGTCCCAAAGAATTCTGGGCACAAATTTTTGACTGAGGTTGATTCTCAGATCAGGCTGAGAAAAGCCTCCGTAAAATCTGACTAGCTTCAGGGACTGCCCATCTGGTTATTTTTCATCTTCACATGAAATCAGATAAGGGAAAGATTATTTTCCACATTCAGAAGCAACGCAACTGAATTAAGTGTTAAACATTTCTCCTTGCAATTTTTGCTGCAAAATTCATTGCGGCTCTGAAGAGACAGGCATTGCCCTCCTCCCCTTCTCTTTTCACTGGTCTGGAGCTCTCTGCACTTCAGCTGCAAAACACGCCTACAGGACAGACCATGTCTACGAGCATCTGTGTGCATGCACCTCTACATACGTTAACTCTGTTCCACTTCTCAAATGCCATTTTATGGTAATTCTTTGGTCTCTGGACTGTGCTTTGTCTAACAAGTCTCTTATCTGTGCTTATGTGTGCTTTACCTAACAAGAGTACGTGGCTGTCAGTTTTCATACAGATACACAGATTGATCGCAAAGAGTCATTCTCCAGTTTTCTTTTAGGCAATATAGGAAGCTGCAGTTCAAACTGCAGTTAAAATATGTACCACCAGGGACTCAATTTCCCCCAGGTGTCTGAGAAGTCACGCTCATCAGTATTTTAAGGATCCACCTCAGTTTGGTGTTCACAATAGTAATTTTCTTTATTAGTTCTTCCCGGAAAACCATGCAATAAACAGGAATTTGCTGTATACCTTTTTGTAGCTTCTGCTGGAACAAATTTATTTGTGTTACAATCGTCTAGTGTAACCTAGAACTACTGTGCCTAGAGTAAACCCTTCAGTTTAACTGAAGACCAGCTTAACACACAAGCTTGGAGTCAGTTTTGCACTTGCAACTTCTCCAGTGTAGAATCTGTTCCAGATCAATACAGCCACAGCCCACTTGCAAGCCAAGTTAGATACACAACAGCCTGAAATAGATCAAACCTGATTTCTGGTGACTTTATTACACTGACTTAAAAACAATCATGATGCAGAAGCTGGTTTGATAGCACCTTGGACTTCCTTGCTCCTGATGTGACAGATTCAGAGGGACAAAGCAAACTCCATTCCATCAGTCTCGTATTCTGCTTCAGGCATGTCAAAGCCACACATCTTAGAGTCCCTCTACATTCAGTGACAATATCTGCTGTAATCATTTAAGGAAGCCAAAGATTATTCAAGTCAGTCCATATTTTTTGGGTACTTGAGGTTGCCGTTGCACTTCACCTCTCTGCCATGACAAAATATCTGCTACTTTCACCTACCCAGCTGGTGTCTATGCAGGCTGCCATCAGAACTGACTAAAGGATTAAACCTTTCATCATTGACACCTAATCCTTGTCTTCATTGCTCCTTTTTCTAAAAGGCATGCACTTTGTCCAGGGCACAATTTTACTGATGCAACAAGGCAGAACAACAGCAGATATCAGCATATGAATTTTGGAGATAAAAAATAGCTTGCAGAATATTGCAAGAAGAGGAAAGAGTGAAGTGGGAAAGAGGCAAAAGAAAGAAAAACAAATCTGTTGCCATTCTGTTTTCTAGTAGACAAGTTTCACATTTTAGAAAACTGTTGGCTGTATGTCATGTTTTTCTGTTGAAAATATTACTCCCCTGAGATCAGATTTAGGCTATTCAACTTCATTTAAAGAGGAAAAAAATGTAAATAACTTTTAAATAGGTCCTTTTGGGGTTTTTTTTGTTTGGTTTTTTTTCATAGAAAAGATTAAAATTTTACAGTCAGAATTTGTGTTGTTTCAAAAGGAGTTTGCTGAAATGAATAGACAAACTGAATAAACAACTCTCTGAAAGATGTAAAGTGGGAGGCTCAGACAATCTATCGCAGAGTGCAACCCCTGAGATGAAAAACACATTGGGTACCAATTATTACGCAGAATAATTTAAGAAATTTAGGTGAGTAGTGAGGTTGTCCAAACAAAAAAGTCTGTATTGCATGGTCAAATTCTGATTGAAGTTACTAGAGTTTAACAAGCTACCACATATCAGCTGAGCTAAGCAAAAATATTTCAATGTTTCCTGTTTGCTATTTATAAGAACAAGGCTCCTGCAGACATAACATGTGGTTAATTTAGGTTAACCTAAATCATAGTAATTTTTGTTTGCTCTGGGCTAGGATGGCACATTTGGAGTTACCTGTGACTACACTGACCGACACAGAGCAGTTTAGGCCAGACTACATTTGAACACTTTGCAATGCTTCCATTTACACAATAAAAAAAAAAATCTGATAGTCTACCATTCAGTTTTTTCCCTTCTGCTAACCAGATTAATTCAGTGCTTGCAACTAATACATAGTGGATCCTGAGCTAGAACCCAAGAAGTTATTTAGGCTGAATTTTTATACTCCTCATTCATTACAACACTAGCCCCTCACACTCCACCTCAAACTGAAGCCTACATATGTTGGAGTAGACACCCTTTCTTGTAATGATCTAAACTCAATTTGGTTTGAGGTCCACAGATGCTGTTCAAGTGTTACATGATTAGGCCACCTTAATTTAAATTTTAAAAGACACAATCCATCCCTCTAGGTCACAATTTTTAGAAGGGCTTTTTTTTTTTTTTTAAATAATAAAAGCACCACTGCACGGGGTATTTTAATTACTTAGGTGTCCATGCTTATCCCTTGGCCAGAGTGTTCTGGATCAGTGGCTGCAGGCATGACGTGATCTCTCATTTTGCAGTTTAATCCACATTTGAAACATAAGTACAGCAAAACGCAAGAGTTGGTAAAAATTAGTTGCAGTCAAAAAAAAAAAAAAAAGGAACAAAGATCAGACCAATTCCATTCTTGGTGTAAAACTGTTGAACCAAATAAAAACCATAAAGTAATTGCGAAATGGATTTCTGTCCAGGCCGAACAGCTATGAAATCAACAATAGTTAAGACAAATAGGGGAAGGCTATTATACCTATACAATTAACAAGTTTTAATCTGACTCAAAACCAGGGGTTTATTCTCAAAGGAAATATCTAAATGAAACTAGTTGTTTTTCTGCCACATATGAAAAATGAAGATTACCTTGAACTGAAAAAGGGTCAATAGTTGTCATGAGCTGTTCCTGGTTATCATAGCAAAATAAGTTTACCTTCAGCAGAACATTTTGTTTCCTTGAGCTGCACAAATTAGCTTCAACCCGAGGGTGTGGTTCAGATGTAGATGTGTTTGCATTCTCTGAGCTCCTAGTTGTACAAACTACTCATTCTCCTTACTCTGTGGTTTTGGATTCTGCAGGATCTGTCTTACAAGGACCGCCACTGGCACGAAACCTGCTTCCACTGCTTCCAGTGCAAGAATTCATTGGTGGACAAACCTTTTGCTGCAAAAGAGGAACATCTACTTTGCACTGATTGCTACTCCAATGAATACTCCTCCAAATGCAATGAGTGCAAGAAGACTATTATGCCAGGTTAGGATGCTCAATTTTTTCAACTAAAAAAAAGGTTAGGCTAAATATCAAGCCCAAACTCAGCAAAAATTTTGACAAATTATTTTCTTTGACAACCTCTTCTAAGTCATAGTGAACTTTGTAAAATACAGTTGATGGTGCTTTAAAAGTCATTTCCATTACCAGATCACATAATTTTCATAATGAACATGATAGAACTTCACAGGAAGTGGATTACTCTTGAAGATTATCTTTTATTCCAGTAAGCATTTTTATTAATGGGATTTATAATTTTCTACAGCAGTATTCATTAAAAGGCTTCCAATGACTGGACAGCTAAAATCTGTCCAATCCCAACTCAGTACTCTGTCTCGATTGGCTTCCACTGCTTGAAGATGAGAGGCAGCTTGTAAATTTAACAGCTTACTTAATTCACAATTTAGCTTTCTTCTATTTTCTTGTTTGACATGAAACATGAGGTTATAGCAATAGATTGCTTAAACCTCATCTGCTCATGTCAATGCTACAACAATCTGTGATGATTTGAGGGCTTAAAGTGGAAGGAATATTGGTCCAGAAATAGAATATGAAAAGGCAATTTGAAGAATCCACATAAATGCTCCATAACCACTACTAATTATTTTTTACAGTAAAATTTTTCTTTGTCTGGTTCTGACATTGGTCGTCTTAGACGAAAGCTAAAATCCACTATGTTGTGCACCTAAGGTGTAAAAATGAGGGCCTGATGATGAAATAGGATGTATAAATAGAAACAAGAACAATATTTAAAAGCAGACGGTCCTATCCATTCATGACTGAGTTTAGGCATCTCCTATTCCACATTCCATGTGCGCCTGCTTTTACCAATACAGCACTATCTGACATATTTGCAAATAGACATTGCTAGTTTTAATGCTGGAACTAGATATGTCTTTTTAAGATCATTCATCAAATTCACCCCAAAGATCAGTGAATATATTTACTGAACGGATCTCTTTTTGCTTATTATGCCAGCTATGGATTGATAAGTAGTAATGGAGGCTGGATTCAGCAACCCAGAGAATCCCGTCTACTCTTACAATATGAAACAGAAGTCCATTTTTATGAACCTTTACAACCACCAACTGCTCTTTAGTTGCTTACTCAAGAGAGCTCTGATTTCACCACATTCAGAGAGCAGTACACCCAGCGTCTATTTTCTACTTACACAGCACACCATGGTAGCACAGGAGCTACCCCAGAGCACTGTGATCACCAACTGAAGCATAATTCATTTTGAAAGAACCACCAAGTGGTTGGATACCCTTTATGGAGAACAGTTAATGCTACACTTGCCCTTTGCTTTGCTCCACTAAATGTACAATTCAGATTTAATAAAGCATTATCATGACAAGCCTATTAAATACCAAAGTAATTACAAACTTGATCTTTCAGTCGTTCTGCAAACTAAAATTCCACTGACTTCAGTGTGGCATGTAACAAACAGGGCTCCCCCTGCCTTTAATTTCAGTGAGAAAACAATCCCAAAGAGTAATAGCTAAAAAAGTGAAAATAAAATTCTAGGCTATTAAAAAAAAAAATAAAAATGCATCCACTTATCCTTTTTCCAGAATATCACTCCTTCAAGGATTGATTTAGTTGCTTCTCGGTATGATACTGAAAGTTACCAGCACAGAGAGGGCATAATTCCTAAAAGGTGTCCGTTAAGAAAATGGACCAGTAACATTCAAGCATGCAAGAATTAGGCAGAAGGATAATTAACAGCTCACTCACTGCACTGCTGCAAGTCAATTCTTTAAAAAAACCCCCAGCTCCTAACGCGTGCCTCTGCACAGAAGTTAGTGAGACCGAAAAAGAAAAAAAAGAAGAGAATTATGCAACTAGTAAAGAAAGAGAAATTAACACTTGAGAAGTGAAAAGTGGTGAAACTTCACCCTGCAGAAATGGGGCTGGGGAGAGCTGCATCGAAGGAGTTAGTGTGGTTCTTCTTCATTACCCCTCACAGGATCAGCTCCTCAGTCTGCCAAGCACTTGACATCATGTTTGTTGCTACAGGGTTCAAAAGCAATGCAGAACTGTAGAGGCTCCATTTGTTTTCTCTTCTGGCCAGTATCAAATATTCTGATGGAAATTACACAGTGTGCAAAGAAATTTCTCCATGTAACAGGGCATCTCCAATTTCCTGGAAGGGCTCAGAGTCCACTTGTCATACAGTGGACTGAGTCTGCAAAGTGTAATATCTATACCCTAAACCTTCATTCTAGACAAGTACAATTAGCTCCTACCTACTTTTCTGATTTTCAGTAAGGATTGTTTAAAGAATTTTTTTCTTCCTTTCACATAGCAACCATGGTTTAACTACAACTGAAGACAGAGACAAAGCTTCTCTCTCACTGGAAGTTTCACGAGACACAAAAACATAGGTGTTGCAGAGCTGGAAACTCTTGTGAATTTTTAGTGGGCTTCATTGTGGACAGGAACAAGGCCACAGAACAGAGAATGAAATCATCCTTTTTCTCTGACAGTAGCTGTACTCTATTAGGAAAGAGAGGCAAGAAACTTGCCAGGAATTAACCAGGTAGCTTGTAGCAGTCTACAAAAGAATGAAAAGGGACTTGGAATGAAGAAAGTTCAACTTAGTGATGAATGGTCTTACCTTCCCTCTGCACTAGTAACAGATTACATTGGTGTCTCTTCAATTCTCCAGACTCTTCCTGTGCATTAGAAGTCAGTATTCACTATAATACCACCACAAAAAAGGTCTCCTAAGCCTTCATTATTAGCAGGAAACGTTTCTCTTTATAGGAGGAGAAGAACCACTCACTCTCGGAAAAAAAAAACCTGAAATGGTACCCAATACCAAGCAAAGCTGGTGGGAACATGAAATATTGCACTGCTTAATTGACTGACAGCCAGCTGTCTGGCAAACAAGACCTACAAACCACATCAGTCTCAGGCAGAAGCAGCTCAGTTGACATTCTGGTCTCATTACAGGTACTCGGAAGATGGAATACAAGGGCAACAGCTGGCACGAGACCTGCTTTATCTGCTACCGCTGCCAACAGCCGATTGGGACAAAGAGTTTCATCCCTAAGGACAATCAAAACTTTTGTGTGCCCTGCTATGAAAAGCAGTTTGCCATGCAGTGTGTCCAGTGCAAGAAGGTAGTGCTCTTATTTTACTTACCTAAAACCTAAGGGATTGAAGTCCACCCCATTTTATGTCCAAGTAGATAGGATATCTTATTTTTCTACCAGTGCTAAAAGATTCAGAATCAACTGATTTTAAGAGATGATGCAATTTCAGTTCCCATTCTGCTCTGGGCACTACAATGACAATTCTCTTACTCAGGGTTAAAGATCTCTTTGAACTGAAAGCACATAGAAAATGTTTTTAAAAACACAAACAAACAAACAAAAAGATAAAATGTAAACTCTGCAGTGGAATAACCTCAATCCAATATAAGCCATCATATACCTAACCATTTCACCAGGAAGGAAGATGAGCTAACATCGATAATTTTTTAATATTCTAAGGAAGCTCAAGACAGAAAGATTTACACAGAGCAAATGCTGTTCCTGAAATAAACAAGAGTAAACTCAGTATGTGCAGGAGTACTACTTTCTAGGCTAAGCACCTTTTATTTGTGAATTTCCTAAATTCTATACACAGGCATTGATAAGAATTCTAGAATTCTTTCCTAGAGAGAATTGTCTCATCAGTTACAGAACTAACAAATCCCAGTTTCCTATGGATATGTTCATAGGCAAAGACAACCAAAACTACGGCTACACCCACAGTAACTTCCCCTTCCCACTGCCACTCTTTCCTCTTTGTCTCCCTTTACCCTCTGCGTACTTCCAGCTGCCACCTGTGCCCACACTACCCAAAATTTTTGTCCATATGTGCTACCTGTTCATTCACCCTCCAAACAAGCAAAGCTGCACTCTACTCAGATGCACTACCTGGCCAGAAATGACTGCATGGGGAAAAACAACACAGGTGCAGGCTAATTTTTTCTTTCAGCCTTTGACCAAAGGTATACCCAATTACCTTTGCTACCTCCTACCCATCCATCCATCCATCCATCAATTTTCTGAAACTTCTAGAAGTGTCATGTCTTAAAAATTCTGCCTAGTGTGCCATTTTTACCACATTTGAGAACGGCCTCAAAAATGCTTGGGAAAGAGGCAAAGACAGATGAACGCGCAGAGTAGGTATCGCGATCATGTGCAAACTGAATTCCCAGGGAACCTGAAGAGAGAAAAAAAAAATGAAGTTACTAATTTTAAGGTCTTCTTAGGAACACTGAAAGGAGCAAAAAAGTTCAGATTGCTTAACACCTAGGGAGCTGGGGTTGTAGGCAACTACTTTTTATAAGAGAAAAGTCCCAGACAAAGTCTGGAGAAGCAGAAAGCAAAGACTGCAGCTAAGATTTAAAAACAGCCTTTGCCAAGGTAAATAACAGGGAAGTTGAAACGCATGAGGTAGTTCCTTCCCCATGGAGAATGGGGACAGGTGAAGAAACTGAGATGAGATGAATCCTAGCACACACATGTATGAAAAGCGATAAACAAAGACTAGCTTTAAAAACAAAGAGGACAATTGAGAGTAAGATTATGCAATATATGGAGAATAAAGTACTTTTAGCTTCTTTGTATAAATTAGGAAATGATACTATATTGCTTGCATGCTTTCCCCAAGGTGAACTCCACCAAAACGATGATTCTGCTGCTGTTAAGCGTTCTGTCCATCCTCCCACCCACAAAAACCTTATCACCCCTCCTCTCTCTACCGAATTAAGATACAAACCTGCCACCCTCAACAAAACACTTTCTGTCTTATTTCCCATAAAACAGGCTATCACTACAGGAGGCGTTACTTACCGGGAGCAGCCGTGGCACAAGGAATGCTTCGTTTGCACTGGATGCAAGAAGCAGTTGTCTGGGCAACGCTTTACCTCCAGGGATGAGTTTGCCTATTGCCTGAGCTGCTTCTGCAACCTCTACGCCAAGAAGTGTGCTGGATGCACAAACCCAATCAGTGGTAGGTCTCTTCAAATGTTGGGTGTTTTGTTGACCAACTGCTTCTAATATTAAAAACGGTTCAGTAATTCATTCTGAATAACTTGAGAGAATCAAGGCACTCCACGATTCAAGATGCGTGAACTTAAATGTTTACGATGCCTTTTGAGGGCCTAACCAAAAGAAATGGAAGAAGTCCTTAAATGGAAATTTCCTCCTTTCCACCTAATTTTCATGGAACACGGTGGACATGGTAACAGAGCTATGCATGTAGCGGGATATGTATGTTCTGTACATCGTTCCACTTGTGTTTATTAGAGGGATCACTGACTTCAGCAACAACAGTCCTTCTGCCAGCAGGAAGTGTCTACCTGGCTTATACCTTGTGCTTTGGCACGGCACATTTCTTCCCTGACTATTCAGGACAGCAACTGAGAAATCACAAGTCTTCCAGATACTGTTTTCCAGCACAAAATTACTTAAAGGAGAAACTGCATAGAGTTTTACTAGGAAACACTCAGCATTAAAATATAACCTCCTCTGTGAAGTAATCAGCATTTAACAGATCCATATGGTCCAAGATCGTGCATCTATCTGGATCATTTTCTCTCTTGTTACTGCTCTGCCCTTGCATCCCTCATTAACATACTCGTGATGGCGCAGCTCCTAGAGAAGTCAGTGCATAACACCACAGGTACTGTTTTCCGTTGGTGTGAAACAGGCACTTCTCTTTTGAATTTTCCAGTCCTGTCTATTGCATGCTGGCTTTTCCAATGTTGGTACTAAAGGCAAAACAAACCAAAAACGCCTCGTCAGGTAAGAGATATGCCCAACTAAATCTTTTCACTGACTTCCAGCTCATCATTCCAATGACTCATACTTGAGTTGCTTGTCATTTCTGAGGTTAAGGAAGAGACAATTGCTACGAAAAGACATTTGTCTCTTTTTCCTGTACAACTTCAATACCCCTTATGATAATCTCCATAGACTCAAACCCTTCAATGTCTTTTGCAGTTTGCTAACCTGCTTCTTTTCTTGAGGCACTCCTCCTTCAAAGCTACGAATCAAGTCATGACACAACCTGACAGACTTCAATGATCTAAACCCATTTTTACAAAACAAAATTAACTTGTTCAGATGCCATAGAACATTCTGTAAAAAACTATCAGACTTCTGTTCAAGGACAGTTGCTTTTCTTTTCCTCTGCTGTACATCATAGTGCCATCCCTTGAAACTTCATTTCTGCCATTATGACCAGTGACAACAGTCTAGTCCACTAACTTAGCTGAAAGCAACAGAACTACGTGAGGATGAAAATGTTACTTGCTACCGAACAAGGGTGGCAAAATTGGCACAGCAACAGATTTGTCACAATGGCATTTTCTCACTACTGTATGTTGGGTATCAATAGCAACCCAGGAGGGGAGTCAGAAATAGAACCATAGAATNTCTCCAGGCTGAACAAGCCCAGCTCCCTCAGCCTGTCTTCATAGGAGAGGTGCTCCATCCCTCTGATCATCTTTGTGGCCCTCCACTGACCCCATTCCAACAGGTCCATGTCCCTCCTGTCTTGTGCACCACCCTATGGCTGAAGTGCTATTTTCTTGTAACGGAATGCTTTTGCTTTTCAAACAGGACTCGGAGGAACCAAGTACATCTCCTTTGAAGAACGGCAGTGGCATAACGATTGCTTTAACTGTAAGAAGTGCTCTCTCTCCTTAGTGGGTCGCGGCTTCCTCACAGAAAGGGATGACATCCTTTGCCCTGAATGTGGGAAAGATATTTAAAGCTCAAAATAAGAGGTGGGAAGAAGGGAAGAAAGTCATGCTTGCAATATATAGTCTGAAATACACGGATGTTCAGAACTAGCTTTGGCACTCTGTTTTGCTGTACTATTAACATCACTTAACCTTTTTTTCCCCAAACTCTCCAAATCTGGAGGGAAAACAACTTCAAAATATCTAGCAGCAGTGTTGGTGTTTAAGATTCCTACAGCTAACCAAAATTAATGCAAAACCTGAGATATAAAACCCTTTGGGTGTTATTGCCATAACATACTCTTTTTGTGTTGTTGGGTTTTGTCTTTTTTTTTTTTTTTCTTCCACTAAATATGCCAGTTTCAAGCAAGTGATATAGTTCAAGGATTACAATGGCCACGCACAGATGGGTATTCTGGGTGAAACCTTCAGCCCACTGAAATCAATGGCAAACACCATTCAACTTCAATAAGGCTGTGGTCTCGCCTCGGTGTTCTTGAGCTACGTGACTGGTGTGTGCTGTCAAGTGTGTAGAAAGACTGCAAATGTAGAAGGTGTTCCAATGTACAAGGATTTGTGCCATGCCATAAAGAGATAATGAAAAACCAGTTGAAGTGGGATTGCTTCGTAACAGGTACATGTTTTATTGCATGACTAGCTGACCATTGTGTGAAGTACAAGTTCTGATTGACAGTGTCAGTATTACAGTTAGTCGACATTACACTGCAAATTGTACTTTTCAAAATAAAATCATTTAAAACAAAAGTGTGATTGTGCTTTAATTGCCTTTTTACAAATCGGGTGTTTACAAATAAAATGCTTTCACAGTCTGAAGAAACAAAATGTGAGACATAGAAACACAACCCTTTTTGCACCCAGTCATTATGAACTGTGGAGTCTCGACGATCCTCCCAGGGGCCTTGCTGATATTGCAGTTAGCAGGAGACTGCTGTCAGTGGAAAAATTATCAGCAAAATTGAACAGCTGTAAGAAAACACCAAAATCGACTGCAGCCGATAAAAACATTACTGTTCTCAGCAAGCAAAGGAGGTCAAGACAAGACGTATATTTCTGACTTTCACAAATCCAAACTTCTATACTAGGGTGTGCTTTAATTTGCTTCTGTATCGTCATAGGTAATATCCTTTGCTCTAGCATCATTTCTGCTGTGTCTGCTGCAAAGCCAACTGTCAGCAACAACATGCTGGCAGGACAATAGAAATCAAGAGGAAACAATCCAAAGGAAGGTAACTTCCCAACGCAAACTTCAAGAAATATGGCCATATTATGCAATGTACAGTTCTGGTACACCTTCCAGATGGAATTAATTTGTATCCAGCAATAGGAGGAAAGTAGTATGTTACACTTTTAACAGAAATCTTCAGATGTGGGAAGAACAATTAGGAATATACTTACTCTGCGTGTAACTGGGTAGGGAAAGTTTGCTCCTAGATCCTGCCACCGCTTTTGAATTATTTGTTTTTTGTACAAAGTGTTCACAAGTCATTCCTCTCGCATTAATTCAACAAGTTAAATAGATGCATCAGATCAGATATGGTTCACTGTACACCATTTGAAGAACTTGGCTGCCTGACATTTTTGAAGTGCACACCATGCTAATCCGATCTCACTGAAAGACTGAATTCTATCCTTTGGTGACTTCATTCTATGATGAAGGCTGTATTAAATAGCTAGAAAAATCACTTTTATATCCACGCCTCCCAAAGGAGAACAAGCACCTTACTTCGTTTTTCCTCTGGGGTCTGGCAGTCCCCCAGTGCACTACAGCTCTGCTCTAGCGCTTTGCTGAGAGAAGGATTAGCTAAGGGGGTAGTGGAAGGTAGTCAGCGCAGCAGGGCTTGCACCTTGCCCCCCCCAAAATGCTAGAATAGATGGCAAAATGGTCCCAAGCTTCAGGGAAATGCAGGTAAAACATGACAAGGCTGGAAAGCATACTGGCCTGAAAATGAGACTGTTACCATGCAAGAGCAGCATCACGCTATTATTCTGCATATCACTCCTGAACACACACCGACACACACATGCTCCCAGCAACTGAAACCGTAACAAAACATAGCCCAGACTCTAAACCACTGCCAAGAAGCCACCCACAAAACAGAACTCCTACCAGACTGTTACACTTGAAGTGGAAGGACCAGCATTTCACACGATACGAACTGCTGCTAAAACTCTGCAGTAGCTACTGAGCCTTTTAACCCTGTAAGCATTTTCTTAGGTGCTAATCACTTCAAGTCCACCGAAATATAACTGTATAAAATGAACAAGCTTAGTTACATCACAGAAACAAGTCAGCACTATTTTGTTTGCTTTTAACCAAATTTATTTAAATAGGATAAGGCTACTTAAAAGACACCTCTTTACATATAAAACGTACATTACGTTAAAGTTTGCTGTACTCAAGTACAAAAACTGCACAAGTGTTTAGTAAAAGGGAAGCAGCACAATATTTCAAAACATACACATTCTTACCATTTTACAGCATTCAATAAGTGCCTTTTATGTCACAACAGTGAATGGAGAACTTCTGTCAGTAACGAATTAAGCTACAGGTTTTGGTTTCGATATTAACCAAAGTTTAAAATGTAAACAAGCTTTCAGATCACTACTCACAACTTCTTTTAGTGAGTTAACTAAGTGGATTGGTTTTGGTTTTGTTCTACTAAGTCTGGGAGCATTCTTATTATTTATCTTCTATATGTAAAATGGATCTAAATTAGCTTCATCCTGCGACGCTGAGATTTAATAAAAACGTTTCCATCAATTTAACTAGATCTCTGCCTTATAAGGCACTACCAATAACCCAGATCAAATGCCAAGTTTCACAGAAAACCAACGTCCATGTTAAATTACCAGAGGAAGGAAAACAGGCTCTGGATTGTAGAGTTTTTTTTAAGAATGCAACTACATACACTACTGCCTTCAAGGTACTTCTTTGTCTTCCTATCCCTGTCCTTCTCCAACTATTAATAAGTTGAAAAAGCACTGGCCTGCATTCCAAAGTTTTTTTGCCATATTTTATAAGCATGACTGTAACCAGGAAAACAAGCAAATTTGCTACATCAGCACATTTTTATACTTATGCATGTATAAAATATGCCTGTGCATTTCAGAAAACATGGCACTAATCCATTCACTACTTCCTCTCAAAGATTCGTATCAGTCTAATAACATACTTCCACCCGTTCATTTCTTGCTTCATATGCCAATAAGAGAAACTTCAATTTGAAGTAATGCTGTTAAATAGTTCATCTCTTATTACCAACCTAACTTGCACTGTAAAGTCTACACTTCTGTTCTGTGCAACAAAAAGGAAAAAAGTTTGTCTCCGACTATCTTATTAGCAGAATGGTCAGTTTTCTTATCTAAATGAATTACCTTTTTGAAGCCAAGAAGATTCTTGAGATCACTCTGAATCTCAATAGCTATTTCAACTATTTAACCAGAAATGGAACAAAACTGAATCTTACTGAAACAAACAAAAAACCCCATATATTTATATCTGTGAATCACAGGAACATGCAGGAGATGAACTATAATAAGTTTGAAAACTAAAAGTGAGGGGGTTATTATATTGTAACATTACCATCTCTCAAAGAAGTAATGAACTACTTGGTGTACAAGAGTAGACACTCTTAAGGTGATTGGTGACAATGACTCCAGCTTTACAACAGGGAACTTTTAAACTTGTTAAAAACTTCACAGCAATCTAAGTCCCTGTAATGTTTAAAAAGAGTTGTACTTAAACTGTTTAAATATGACTTATCTGTTTGAAAAAAAGGGTAGTAATATTTATGTTTCAAGCACCATTAGCTACTTTATGGCCACGTGACATGCTGGATTTTCTTCTTTGCTTCTGTAGGCTTTAAGTCACTCTGGAATACAAGAAAATATATAAGTATTCTTATGTACATTGTGCAAGTAGAAGTCAGTAATTAACCTGCTGCGTTCAAATCTAGCACCGACTACTGCTGTACAACGGCTTTCTATTGCCATCTTGTGGAGAAAATTAAGTATCACAGAACTTGTCTAGAGAAGGTAAAAACAAAGCAAATGAATTTAACTACCGGCAAATTATAGGTGTCTTTTGCTTGTTCTTAATGCTACAATTAATTATGCGAACATATCTTTCAGTTATGCAGCTTAGAAACAGGTACGTATTGAGGTTTCAAAATATACTTCTAAAGTAATTTCAGATTGCTGTCTTAAAATGTTTGTTGAAATGGGATTGTGTAAGAAAAAAATAAACATACAATTAGGAAACTGATTTACTTTTGTCAAATAATAAAAAAAAAGTTAGAAAAAGAGACGGAAAAGCAGATCTTCCTTTGCAATAACCTGCATTAAAAAAAAGTGAAACAATTGCCAGAGCCTCCGATGAACTCATCCTTCAAGTCCTGCCCAAAAACCAGAAAAAAATAAAGAAAAAAATCAAGCAAGCCCAATGTAAAAGAATGGGAGGCTGAAGCAGTGAAACAATTACTTTTCACCATCTAAAACAAGGGAAAAAATCTGAGAAATTAGGGCTTTAGCAGTTTACTCAAGCAGTGTAAAGACGCGTCTGTGAGTTTTCGAGAACATTCTGCAACAGGCTAGTTTAGGGAACACAACGCATAAACATCTCCTTAAGAGTTTAAACAGTGTATTTACAGCAAGCCTGTGTCCTGCGACCACAGAAAGGTTGAAAGGGATTAGACCCAAAGACCAGAAGGGCAGTTTTGTGTTAAGTCAGCTCAAGAACTTCGGTTTTTCTTGAAAGTCAAGGAACAGTCACTTGCTTAAAATTGTTGCTACTGTCATTATACTAAAAATACATCAGGCTTTACAGTCTACAGCCATCTGCCACGTGTACTGATTCCTGCTGGCTTTACCACTTGTTATTCAACACCATGATCCTTAATTTCAGACTTAAGTAACATCCACACAACACATTTGCCTAACTTCCAACATATCTGACCGACATTAACCAAGGCATGACTAAACTTACCAGTACTGACTTGGACACCATAAACTGTGGCTAAGATAGAAAAGTCAAGTATCAGAATTCATAGCTTCCCAGAGCCAGTTATACGGTGTCACTTAACAGTGTTCATCATTGTGTCTACCAAACATTTACAGTAATTACAAAGAAGCTGGGAGGTGTATACTAAACAACTTTCAAAAGCTCTGCAGTTTCAGATCTGACCAATACTTAAGAAGTTCTAAATACTGAAATAAATAAGTGATACTGTTAGTAGGAAACACACCTCTCCAGCATCAATTTGATTCAGGGCCTCAGCCATGATTCTTGTAAAAGTTCCTTAAGGTGTCTTTCGGAACAGCCGCGTGTGTGTAGGTGCTCGGGTTTAACACAGGATTGGTAGGTTCTATCACCTGCAGTCTTTCATGAAACTATTTTAAGGTTTTGGTGCTTTGTTGTTTGTTTTTTTTTAAAGATGATAAACAAAGTATTTCATGAGACAATACTGAAAAAACAGAAATCAGGTCTGGTGACCTGGGAAAACTTCCCATCTATGTAATTGCACACTGCATACTAAAGCTCCCCCTGCAGTTCAACTGCAAACAGATATTTCTATTTCCTTCTTTGAAAAGCCCAAATTTACTCTAGACATTCCCATATTCCAGTGGAAAATTCCTTCATTTGTACTATGAGGGAATACAACACAAAACTTATCTATACCTCATGGTATGTTAAAGAGGTGATGGCCCATTGCTCACTGATAAGTCTTTGATAACTGTCAAAATTAAACACTGTTCTGTCTTTCTCCCCAGCTAACAGCTACATTCAGCACCATTACCTACACTTTCAAAGATACATCCCTCCTGAATTCATATATCCTGCCTTGCCTCTTCTCTCATCACTTCATCTCACCAGCCTCATTCTGCCCCCATCTGTAGGACAGTTCTCTTCTCCACAGAAAATTTGTTCCCAGCTGAATCTAACTTGCAGAAAGAAAGTAACTGTTTGCCTTCATGGTTAACAGCTCAGTCACTAGTCCCTCTCCTTGAGGGCAGCAACCTTCTGTTGAAGATCTCAGTGTGTCTCTCTTATCTTATAGAAGCCCAGACACCTGCTAAGATCACCATAGCTCAAAATGAGCACTCAACCTCAGGCCTCTCGGATCAGCTAGTATGGTTTGTCGTTACGACTTCTCATGCAGACCCAGAATCTAGGCAGCTCTCCAGATTTTCACATCCAGTCCCTTCCTCTAGCTTGCCAATTCCTACATGAGACTGAAAACAGATGGCTTTCTGCCTCTGAGGATATATTCTACAGCTCTCAGCATCTCGCTTCAGTTCTTCTAACATCTCTTCCTTCAGTTTGACAAATGAAAGCTGGTCCTACTCAACCAGTCAAGTGTGGTTGGTACAAATGTTACCATTCCATCTTTTTCTTCTCCACTACAGAAAACAGACCACTCGTCCTCCCCTTCAGGCTGTTTGTATTTTCCTAATACTTGCTCTCTCTCTCTCTCTCAGACCTACCAGTAGGATTATTTTGTTTGTGTTTTATTTGACTGCTACCAGCGCCACCATAAGTATTGCCTACTTACTCATCTTAAAATTATATGCATGTTTTCTACAAAGTTGCCTCTCTCACACAGGAGTTTGCCATGAACAAATACGAAGTACTTCATGTCTTTCCTTCTAATCTTTCCCAAAGCAGCTACTCTTTTACCTGTTTCTAAGGAAAAAAAACCAAACCTCTACTATTACTCCAAAATAAAATAATCCTAGAAACTCTTACAAGGCTACACCCTTTGGCCCCTGCAAGTTTCAATTAAAAAACAAACAAAAAAACCTGAAACCAAGCTGTAAAATAAGATATCAAGCGTACATACCGGCAAATCAGATTCCTCTTTTGGAACAGCTCTCTTTAACTTCACAACAGTAGCTCCTGCTACTGGAGTCAAAGGGTACGCCTTCAGATTAGCCAATACACTGCTGTTAGTCTTTGAAATACTGTTCTGCTTAGCCTCACTGTTCCTCATTCCCAGCTTAGTGTCCTCTGATAAACTAGAGGCTGAAATGTATGTTGAGGCATTTGAAGGGACTGATAATCTTCTGACAGTGTTGGTGGTGCTTCCAGCTGGAGGAGGTTTTAGGCGATCAGCAGCTCCGTTCTCCATCTTCTTCACCTTTATGCTTGTACTTGTTGAGTTGCCATCAAATACAATTAATGGCCGTTTCCTTAAACCTTCCACCATTGTAACACTGAAAATACAAATTGTAAAATTCTCAGAAACACAAGGTAAATGATCCAAAAATACCATATTCAAACCATGAGTAGTGAAAATGAATTTAATCTTACTTAACTGAAAGCACGTCCCAAAATACTAACCTTAAACTCTCAACTGCTCCAAACTTAGGCAATAAAAATTGCTGCCAAATTATAAAAAGGGGAGGGGAGCAGGGGATTGTGTAAGGAACAGGAGGAACAGTGCTCTCAGCAAAGAGGGTTGTGTGAGGAACTTTCTAGGCAGACAGTTACAGATCTATGACCAGAGACTGTATGCTTATACCACTGCGAGTATTCCAGAGTAACCACATGGACAATGGCTGTTAAGTATTTTAAAAGGTGAATATTTGAGAAAATGCCTGCCACCTTACCTACAAAAGCCAGCACCTAATATTCTAATGCTTCTAAATCTCCCAGTTTCCACTCTTACTCAGAATCCTAATATTAAGATAGTCCAAAAATTAAAACATTAAGCAAAAAAAACATATCTGTTTTTGAAATAAGCTGTCCTTGAACAGGAACCCTAAGTTGATTAAATGACTTTCAAATAACAAGGACAGAGTGTAAATTTAACAAAAAAAAAACCCAACCAAACAAAAAAAACCCAAACAACCAAAGCACCACGAAGTAATATAGTATTCCTGTTTGGAAACTTAAGTTTTCAATACACACTTACTGCTTAATTGTCTTATTATCAACAGAGGAACAAAAGCTGAACTACAGTGTTTTCAACAATGAAACATATTCCTTAATTTGTGATTAAGGAATTTGACAGTATTGATGTTCGGTATCTCAACAGTCTTCAAAATAAGCCACAAGCAGAGACACCTTTTGTTTGACTTGGAACAACATTAAATTAGCAGCTACTGATAGATCTCACTTATTAAGAAATTATACATCGCTTGCACAATTTGTGTCAAGACCCGGGGTTCTTTAAAGGAGAACTAAAGGAGTCACAATTTAAGAGACTACAGAGCAAGAGAAAGCTCAGCTATTACTCAGATTTGCTTCTACATCACTATCTGTACACAACATGTCACATAATCCTCCCTCTTTCTCTATTCATCGGGTTCCTGGAACTGATAGAGACAAAGAGAGAACTTAATTAATTTGCAACTTGTTTGTCAAGAGACTAGACACAACTATTTTGCTTCTACCTACAGCAGATGCAGCTTCCAGGAAAGCTTCTGCAAAACAACATTAGTTTCCAAGACGAGGAGTGTTCAGCCAGGTTATGTCATTTCAGTTAAATATTACTGAAAAAACAGCAGTGTATAACATATCCATTAAAATAAGGAGTATAACTTCACTTTAAAAGACTAAAAAGCTGGCACATACTTCAAAAATTAAACATGATACTTTTTGCTCACTTTGGTTTTGTCCAATAATTTATTCAACACTCCTGACAAGGAACACTTTCCCCAGCAGCTTTTTTAAAAGCCAATTTACAACTTAGGTGAAAGAAAAAAAACATATACCTTCTTTTTTTTTCAGTCACCTTCCTTAACTTTTTCCTATGCAGATTTTTTTTCTTTTTAATTCAGCTTGGTGAGGACTGGTGAGTCAGGAAACATCTGCAATTCTGAGGATTGTTATACATTTCAAACTGAATTTTAGAATTGTAGCACTTGTGTAAATGACCACATGCTACAACACAGATAACATTTCCAGAGAAACACTCCAGGAAAGTTCCAAACGAAATTTGGATGCCATACTGTCAAGAACTGTCACATATCTGACTTCTAGATACACAGCTCACAGAAGAACACAGAACCTAAAGTGTGACATTCGCTTTCTTTATATAACGTACAGGCAGCTTAAAAGCTTCAAAGCAGTAGGCACGTCAGTCAGCACTCTTCTGAGGGAGGACACCGATGCTAGTTAACAGCTGAAAAGAATCATTTGGGGACTGTGTCTCCTCCTGCAGGACACCCCCTCTGCAACCAAGTTTCAATGTGTATCTCCAACATCCTAGGGAAACGTTCTAGCCGCAGGTTGGGCCAGGCACGATGGAGGGCACGCTCTAATACTGCTGCTTAAATGTAGCACATGGTGAAGAATACAAGGTTTTCTAGAGGAATCAAAAGCTTCTCTACCTGAGCAATCTGGGTTTCCTCTGTTTCACGTGATTACTCATGTTTTTAGGTTGGCCTCTGAGCAAATCCCAATTATGAGGACAATTTAATGAAAAATGTTCCTATTCTTTTCTAACTTAGCCTGGTACTTAAGGTAGCACCCTAAACCAGAGGGAAATGTAGACTTTAGTTCCCACCCCCAATTATCCTAAATATTCACCTGTTACTAACACAGGCAGGTGATCACCTCTTATGAATACCTGAAACTGGTCAGAATTACCATGTTTTATGCTGAACCCCATATTATCAGCACATTAGCCAAAGGCACCTCTCAGGTGATTAAGGAGAAATTATGAGCCCTACCAAGGCCACAGTTCTGAGCGTGCACAGCCACAGCATTCCTGGAGACAGAGTTTGCAGGTGTGACTCTTCAGACTCCAATGAGCTTCAGAAACTACATATATATTTTGAAATTCATACCATCCTCTTTCTTCCAGCAGGCTAGATAATCTCATAGATCTACAAAATTAACTATCTCTGAACACAAATACTTTCTGAAATGTTTGAGGTTGGATAGACTGCATTTGATTTTATCTGGTATGATCATCTGCAAGCTCAAATATTCAGTAATAAGATGTACAAACCATCGTCTGTGACCTCAGATATTCAATTGTATTATTGAGGTATAACACGTTACAGCAGCTCAGCTGATATACAGCAAGTCTTCTAGGACATGAGATCAATAACCAGGAGTAAAACATGATACTCACCAGGCTTCTAAATTTAAATGTGTTTTTACCTCCTACCTGTAACTACTGGAGGTATGCAAACACACAATGAGCTGTGCTGATCTAGTCTCCGAGCCTCGTATTAATTCCAGCGCACGTTGTAAAGCTTTTATTTTTACAGAGGAACGCATCAAAAAGCTCATAGTGTTCATATGCTCAATCTGTTCATCTGACTTCTAAGCCGAACTAACAGCACGCTTAGTTCCCTTCTCTGACTTGCAAGTAACTTAGACCCTCATAACACCTGGGAATTTTCTTTTGTTTTTAAAACGGGATCACCAAGTTCTTCGTTACTAAGTAACAATGTCCAAAAGCTGTACAAGTTTCATTGATCAGGCAAAGATTAAACTAAATGCATTGTCCTAAATTCTGCAAGTCTAGCCCAATAAAAGCTAAATTACCTCTTGTTGTCACTTTTTGACTCATTTTGCTGTCTTTTCTTTTCCATCATTTTTCCCCATCTACTTTTTGGTAAGTCACGCTGAGGCAAGGGAATGGCGTGTTGAATATAGAGATCAGTGAGACCATCTTTGTCCATCTTTACATCTTTTTCGACCACTATATTCTTCTGTGGGGAGCAGAAAAAAAGTTATTATTATGACAAACTCCAAGCACAAGCATCTTAGTGGCATAATTTTTTTTTCAAAAGCCGCTTTAAGGTAGTGTATTGGACATAAATGCCAGGGTTTCAGAAACGAGGGGGCTGTAGGGTTGACTGGTGTGGTGAGGCCATGAACTGCCTCCTGCCAACGTCAGCCTGGTTTTCTGCCTTCCTACTGTCACCTTCTCCTGTTTCCCATGTGAATTACACTTGCTCCCTCTCCCTTCAGTGAGGCAATGAGAAACAGAAGATGTTTGGGTCACTGCACAGAGGTTTATTTTTCCACTACCTGTACGTACATCTCTTCTTATATCTCCTCACATGCCTTTCCTGCTTGTCCTTTTGTGTCTCTTGCCCCTGGTGGCTGCTGCTCTTCATTCAGTGCATTTGACTGCAAGTGCCATGAGCTCCTCTGCTTGAAATTTTTGGGTGATGGGTTATTTTCATCACCATCAGAGACAGTCAGAACCAGCTGCAACCGGCACCAGGCAGCTCATCACCTTTGCCCACAGAGGTCAACCCTGCAGCCTCTCCTTGTCCAAAACCCTGCAATTTTTCCCCAATAAAAACAGTAGCCAAAAGAAAAGAGCTATGAAAGACATATTATTGATGAGTGATGTTTTCGTGCATTCTTAACACACTTCCCTGAACCCAATCACAATAGCAGAGTTCTTCTTTATGCTGCTAAAAAATGGGCAACTAGAACATAACGCAGTTTAAACTTACAGATGTAGAACCATGCTTCCTTCCCCAGTTCCCAAAGAATAAGTTCCAAAGGGAAATTTCTAGTAACCCTCAGTTATAACACCATTTTTCTTTCTAATCACGTACAGCCTTTTGCAAACAGAACTTCTTGGTACCTCCTGCCAAATTTATGAAAAGAGAAACAGACCTACAAGCTTTTACGAAGCAGAGGTTACTGAAAGCAAGTCAAGTCTCTGTCACTAGTGGTTCTGGCAACACTTCACAACTTCTGACGTGGCCCTAAAACCTGTACACTTTTGGCCACATAAACTACACAGACAAGAGCATACAAAAATTCAGGAAGCTCACACAAAACCCTACAACTTTGATTGTTATCACTTCATGCACCTAAAATTTTCAGACAAGGCCACAATAAGTACTCCAAATCAAATCACCTGATCCACACAGGCAAAACCGTTCATAACTCGTGAACTCAAATATTTTCAAATATGCATACTTAAGCATTAGTTGGACTGATTATGTAGGACACATTTCCTTAATTCCCTGGGTACAAAGCAACTTTAAGAGCGTAAAGATCATTCTTCCACAGACAGTTCTAGAGTATGCAAACACTCACAAACATGGCGATTTGGGCAAACCATTCTTTAGCAACGGCAGTGTTCAAAGACCACAGAGACATCTGTCACACTATAGGTCTCCTATAAGTAACTACCCAGCCTACAGAGCACACACATGGGGTTTGGTTGCTTTTTCCCCTGCGCACCTGTTAAGGGCAGTGCAAAGACTGGAAACGGGAGGAAAACTGGGAGAAAACTTCTTGTTTATACGATGGGGAGTAGGAGTTTCCCTGAATAGTAAAGAGGAAAACAAACGGGGCAGGTCTAAGGCGGAGAGGGAACACCACCACAAAGAGGGCCGCAGGCTCAGGCCTCCCTCCCTTCCCGCTGGGCTGGTTAAGCACCGCGCCCCCTGGCCCCGCCTTGAGGGGTCAGCTGGCTGAGGGGCCGGCCGCTGTGTTCCCCGGCAGCGCCCGGGCGCACCTGCTCCAGGGTGAGCAGCAGGAACTCCTCCGAGAGCAGCTCCGGGTGCAGAAGCAGCTCCGGTGCCGGGCGCCCCGACTCCCACCGCTCCTTCTCCTCGCTGCTGCTGTTGCTACCGCCGCCGGACCGACCCCTTCCCAGCGCCGCCATCTTCTTCCCCCGGCAACCCCTTTCCGGCCTCCCACAATGCCGCGCGGGAAGTGACGCGCCACACGTGACGTCAGGGCGCGGGTAGGCGGACGTTTTCCCAGTTTCCCCGTCGGTAAATCCCTATCACGGAGGAGCCGCGGGTTGTCGGACACGGAGGGAACGGGAAGGGGCTTCCGGAGCAGCCGTGCTGCGCTAAGCCCTGTTTTAGCGTCACGTCCTGGGGCGGGCAGGCCGTCTGTGACGTGAGCAGCCTGGCAGGAGCTGCGTCCTCCCGGCTCGGCTCGGCTGGGCATCCCCGCCGGCAAGCGGGCGGGAAGGAGCCGTACCCCCATGGGTGCGGCTGGACGAGGAAAACACGCTGTTACGGCTCGAGGAACCTTACACGGTTTACTGTCCGTTAGGCAATTATTCTGTCACCCCGTGAGCCCTCGCCACCCGGGAAAAGGAAACAAGGAAACCCGAGGGTTGAAATATAAATAGATTTAATAGAGTACAACTGAATAATTAACCTTAGTAACACTAAAGAACCGTTATTCATCCTGATACCAATGTAAAATACCAGTAAGGAAGCTGTGTGCTCCCAGCAGGGAGAGCAAGTGTTGTCCTGACCTGCACAGGCTGGATTGATGGGCCAAGGCCAATTGTATGAGGTTCAAAAAGGCCAAGTCCCAGGTCCTGCATTTCGGTCACAACAACCCCAGGCAACGCTACAGACTTAGGGAAGAGTGGCTGGAAAGCTGCCCAGCAGTAAAGGACCTGGCCATGTTGGTGGACAGCCAGCTTAATATGAGCCAGCAGTGTGCCCAGGTGGCCAAGAAGGCCAACAGCATCCTGGCTTGTATCAGGAATAGCGTGGCCAGTGGGAGTAGGGAAGTGATTGTGCCTCTGTACTTGGCACTGGTGAGGCCTCACCTCGAGTACTGTGTTCAGTTCTGGGCCCCTCACAACAAGAAGGACATGGAAGTGCTGGAGCATGGCCAGAGGAGAGCCACCAAGCTGGTGAGGGCTCTAGAGAACAAGTCCTGTGAGGACAGGCTGAGGGAACTGGGAATGTTTAGTTAGGAGGAGGCTGAGGGGAGACCTCATTGCCCTTTACAACTACCTGAAAGGAAGCTGTAGAGATGTGGGTGTTGGCCTCTTCTCCCAAGTGAATAATGACAGGACCAGAGGAAACAGGCTGAAGTCATGGCAGAGGAGGTTCAGATTAGATATTAGGAAGAATTACTTTACTGTGAGAGCAGTCAGGCACTGGAACAGCCTGCCCAGGGAGGTGGTTGAGTCACCATCCCTGGAGGTATTTAAGAAACATGTAGATGCAGCACCTCAGGGCATGCTCTAGTGGCACTCTGTAGTGGCTGAGACTGTAGGGTGGTTTTGCATGTGTATGGTTGGACTTGACAATCTCAGAAGTCCTTTCCACCCATGAAGATTCTGTGATTCTGTGACACTGTGAGCGCTACAGCTTCAGGAGGAAGGGAAGGACTCAGAGGTCTGGCACCAGGGCAAGTTCTTTTGGATTGCTGCCGTCAAGGGAGAGAGAGAGAACTCCTCAGCAAACTTTCTAATTTATATTGAATGTGACATTCATGGTATGAAATAATGCTGTTGGCCAGCTTGAGTCAAATGCCCAGGTCTCACTCCTCTTCCTAGAATCATAGAATTGCTCAGGTTGGAAGGGACCTTTCAGATCATCGATTCCAACCTGGCTGAACTTGAGAACACTGAGACCTTGAAACCTACATAGCATTGCTGGCTATGAAGGAAATGCAGTTTTCCCAAGCATGAGAAGAGATCTTATTGAAAAGTAAAATTACTGAAAGGGAAATCAGTCCTGTGTTGCTCAAACCAGGACATAGAGGTATTTTGTTACAATTCTGTCTGTGTCCAGAAGCACAAAGCGTTTATGCTGCTACACGCAGGAGCTTTTCCACCAAACAAAACATGCTCTAAAATTTTGCCCTTAACGGTGCTAACTGCCAATTAACACTTCTTGATCTGTAGTTACAAAAGTTGTTTAGTCATTCCAAAGGAAAATAACGGCCTGTTCATTTGAGTTAGTAATCTGCTTCCATGTTTAAAAGTAGGGTAAGGAATTACAAATGATTACATGAGTAAATTAACCATGTTGTCATTACAACACAAAATAGCAGTGTAATTTGAAGCACTTGATGAGTTTTGCAGAATTCAGAGGCAGAGGCAACGCTCTAACTTACTAAGGAGCATAGCAAAAACACACAGGGAACAAGTAGCATATACACAGCTATGTAAACATAATTGCTAAATACACACAGCACTTCTAAGAATATGAATTCAAATTTTGAACGTTTAAAGATTGTTTAAGTGTCTGCTCTGGTGAGACCCCACCTGGAGTGCTGTGTGTCCCCCAATATAAGAAGGACATGAACCTGTTAGAACAGGTCCAGTGAGGGCCACTGAAATGATCAGAGGGCTGGAGCACCCCTCCTATGAAGACAGGCTGAGAGAATTGGGATTGTTCAGTCTGGAGAAGAGAAGGTGGTGGGGACACGTTATAGCTGCCTTCCAGTACCTAAAAAGGGGGCCTATAGAAAAGCTAAGAGAGACACTTTATCAGGGAGCAGTGATAGGATGTGAGGTAACAGTTTTAAACTGAAAGAGGGTAGATTTAGATTAGGTATCGGGAAGAAATTCTTTCTCGTGAGGGTGGTGAGGCACTGGAACAGGTTGCCCAGAGAAGCTGTGGATGCCCCAGTCCTTATAAAGGTGTTCAAGGGCCAGGCTGGATGGGGCTTTGAGCAACCTGCTCTAGGGGGAGGTGTCCCTGCCCATGGCAGAGGGGTTGGAACTCAAAGATCTTTAAGGGCCCTTCCAACCCAAGCCATTCTATGATTCCATATACTGATACTATTTCAGATGCCATCCTCAATCGAACCTGCCCCACCATTTGTTTCCTCCTGTTCCTCCCCTTCCCCTCCTCCCGAACCGCCCACAACGGCCGCTGCTCCTCGGGTCGTCCCGGAAGAGCCGCTTTTCCCGTTTACCCTCATCCTCTCTACCTCAGCGCCAGACCTGGTCCGTTACGAACTATGACGTTATTAAAACACCAAGCGGACCTCTCCGAACCCGCCCAGCTCAGAAGTGACGTCTACCGCTCGCGCCGTCCGGATTGCGCTCCGCCCAGTCCTGCACTCCTCGGTGGGTGGGGCTTGTCGAGACTCCACCCTCCCCCAGTCGTCAGCGCCGGGAAGCGGTGACGCTGGGCGGGGCTTGCGTCACACCGGAAGCAGCGCGTCGCCGTCTATCCCCACCCCCAACTCCCGCCTACCGGCGGATCTCCGCGCGCCGCGAGGCCTGGGCGCTGACAGCGCGGCCTGAGGCGGCGCCCGGCCGGGCCGCCCACCCACCCTAAGGCCTGGAAGCGACGGGCACGGCTCCTGGTGTGGCGGCGGCGGCGGCGGCTGGTGCTGGCAGGTAGCTGGGGCAGGGCGAGCCGGGGGGCGAAGCTCCGTCGTCCTCCGGGGCGGAAGAGGGCCGGCCGGGGGCCGGTCGCTGCCGGGGCCTGGTTTGTCTCAGGAATCCCTCACGCCCTAGGCAGGGTGCGGGCCCTCCGCCGGAGTGAAGCGCAGCCCTGTCCTCCTAGGGGGGGAAGGGGAGAGTTGGTGGGAGCAGCTCGGGTTTGCAGCGTCGTGTCTAAAGGCTACGAGTTTGCACGTAGTTAGTTGGGCAGGGCGTACGTAGGGGTATGTGTAGGCGAGGGAGCAGCGCGGAGGTGGGTGGGTGGGTGGGTGGGGTGCTGGTTTTTTAGGGCAGCAGCAAACAGCACGTAAAGGCGAAGGGAGGTTATCGCTGAACAAAAGAGGGGAGAGCAGCTTTCCACTTGTTACCGGAAATGAGTGTGTGCGGGGTTATTAGTGCACGGAGGAAAACAAAATTTAGTAGACTGATAGTTTGCTTGCCTGTTGGTGATTATTTTTTTCGACAGCAGGCATCCCCATTATCCTTTTTTTTTTTTTTCAGGGTTCTAATGACCTACAAAGTGGCATAGTGCCTTGTGTTTGTAA
>VXBJ01000881.1:306664-332542 GCA_013400055.1 Nycticryphes semicollaris | reverse complement strand
GTGTATAAGCCTCTAAGCTCTTATAAATGAGAACAAAATAAATGTGAAAAAAATTACTCACAGATTATGTGTGTTGGCATTGGTTGTTCTTAAAAGATTTTTCACAGCTTTTGTCTAGCACCAATGTTTTAATTTCTTTGCTACCAGACTTATGTAGCATTATGTTGTATTTTTTTATTCTTTCTGTTCAGGGATGTCTTTTATTTTCCTTTGGTGCCTTAGGAATACTCTGTATCTGTTTTGATTTTTTTAAATGTTTTTACTTTTAATCTACTCCAATTTTGTAAGGGTTTTTGCAGGCTTTTAATACATCTTGATGAAGAGCAAAATTTAGTAGTTCTCCCAGTGGTGCCCATTAAGTTTTTCACCTTGGTCTATAGGAATGTTAAGTCGTTTACAGCTTCAGGTATGAGAGCTGCCTAGCCTCTCTGATAGCTTATCAGTTTGAGCTACACACCAGTTCCTAAAAATCGTTGGGGTTGGTTGTTTTTTTTGGCAGTCGACCTTTGAGCAGCCTCTTTAATTTTAATGTACTGTGTTTCCTTTGATAACGTTGGAGGACAGCGTGGCTGTGTTGCTGGAGACTTGCATTATCATTTTTTCCCTAGGCTACTTCTTTAGTACTTTCTGGGTTTGGGGTTTTTTGTTTAAGGTCAGAACTCTGTTCATCCCCCAGATGAGGATGCCATTTGAAAATGTTGGGGAAGCCCAAACTAAAATCTGCTTAATTTCACTAGATTAAACAATCTCTTTGTAGCATGGCTTGCTTCTGGCTATATTCTGAGTTGATACAATTTTAGTTGTGTGTTGTATACCTTACCTTTTCTCGCTTGGTTTGGAAAATTTTTGCCCTGATTTTCAGTGTTCTTTTGCAAAAGCAAAGGGGTTTTTTAGGTGTGAAGTAAATTCCTTTTAACTTTTAGTTTCTAGTTTGTTGGCAAGAGCATTTTGTTGATGTTGGTCTCTCTGGTCCACAGAAATTTCATTGATGTTTTATCTCTCCATTGTACGTGTGGACTAAAGTAATTGTATGGTAGTTCTCAAATCTGTTCAAGAATTTTAGTGTTGCGTCTTCCCCTGGATTGGCGAAGTGGTTGTTACAGACCAGTCATGACAAATTAAAAGGCGATTAAACAAAGTCAGCAATTTCTCATTTGTCCTTCTTAGGAGTGTTGAGCACAGTTGTGTGCTGGCTTCTTATAAAAATAACACAAGTTTGGAGTACAGTAAAATTACATGGATGGTTTTAAAACACTATGAATAGCTTAGTAAATTGCATCTGTCCCTTGACAGTGCCTAATTGTAAAAGGGCAGGTAGGTATAGTTTGCAGGATATGAAGATCATACGTGCCGCTTAGCACTTAAAGACAGTCTTTTGGAATGGTTGTGATATAAATGAACAGAAACTTTTAATTTCAATGATATTGTATCTTGAGCCTAATGAATGCTTTATGGACCGTGCTTCCAAATTGTCTGTGAATGTGCTTTTTAATTGCTTGTGCATAAAGTCCAATACAGAGAATGTTTAAGTAGCACCAAATAAACAGATATTATTTTTTTTAAAACAAAACCAACCTTCTCTACAGCTTTATTATGAGCTAGATGATACCTTGTATAAATTATTATTTAAGTGGCTTGGAAGTTACACATTTCTGATTGCTGGAGAGTAAGTAGTATAAAGTATATGTTCAAATGGAATATGCCTATGATATTTTGCTAAGAGACCATCTACTAATAGACTAAATTGAGTGTAAAGCAACACGTTAACCTGTAGCTCTGAATGCCCTGTGGCTTCTTCAGAAATCNATGAGTGTGTGCGGGGTTATTAGTGCACGGAGGAAAACAAAATTTAGTAGACTGATAGTTTGCTTGCCTGTTGGTGATTATTTTTTTCGACAGCAGGCATCCCCATTATCCTTTTTTTTTTTTTTCAGGGTTCTAATGACCTACAAAGTGGCCTAGTACCTTGTGTTTGTAAATCTGAGGTAGCCTCACGGACTTTAAGGGACAGCATGTTCTGCAGGACCTGTTTCTTTGCAGCGTGTATAAGCCTCTTATAAATGAGAACAAAATAAATGTGAAAAAATTACTCACAGATTATGTGTGTTGGCATTGGTTGTTCTTAAAAGATTTTTCACAGCTTTTGTCTAGCACCAATGTTTTAATTTCTTTGCTACCAGACTTATGTAGCATTATGTTGTATTTTTTTATTCTTTCTGTTCAGGGATGTCTTTTATTTTCCTTTGGTGCCTTAGGAATACTCTGTATCTGTTTTGATTTTTTTAAATGTTTTTACTTTTAATCTACTCCAATTTTGTAAGGGTTTTTGCAGGCTTTTAATACATCTTGATGAAGAGCAAAATTTAGTAGTTCTCCCAGTGGTGCCCATTAAGTTTTTCACCTTGGTCTATAGGAATGTTAAGTCGTTTACAGCTTCAGGTATGAGAGCTGCCTAGCCTCTCTGATAGCTTATCAGTTTGAGCTACACACCAGTTCCTAAAAATCGTTGGGGTTGGTTGTTTTTTTTGGCAGTTGACCTTTGAGCAGCCTCTTTAATTTTAATGTACTGTGTTTCCTTTGATAACGTTGGAGGACAGCGTGGCTGTGTTGCTGGAGACTTGCATTATCATTTTTTCCCTAGGCTACTTCTTTAGTACTTTCTGGGTTTGGGGTTTTTTGTTTAAGGTCAGAACTCTGTTCATCCCCCAGATGAGGATGCCATTTGAAAATGTTGGGGAAGCCCAAACTAAAATCTGCTTAATTTCACTAGATTAAACAATCTCTTTGTAGCATGGCTTGCTTCTGGCTATATTCTGAGTTGATACAATTTTAGTTGTGTGTTGTATACCTTACCTTTTCTCGCTTGGTTTGGAAAATTTTTGCCCTGATTTTCAGTGTTCTTTTGCAAAAGCAAAGGGGTTTTTTAGGTGTGAAGTAAATTCCTTTTAACTTTTAGTTTCTAGTTTGTTGGCAAGAGCATTTTGTTGATGTTGGTCTCTCTGGTCCACAGAAATTTCATTGATGTTTTATCTCTCCATTGTACGTGTGGACTAAAGTAATTGTATGGTAGTTCTCAAATCTGTTCAAGAATTTTAGTGTTGCGTCTTCCCCTGGATTGGCGAAGTGGTTGTTACAGACCAGTCATGACAAATTAAAAGGCGATTAAACAAAGTCAGCAATTTCTCATTTGTCCTTCTTAGGAGTGTTGAGCACAGTTGTGTGCTGGCTTCTTATAAAAATAACACAAGTTTGGAGTACAGTAAAATTACATGGATGGTTTTAAAACACTATGAATCGCTTAGTAAATTGCATCTGTCCCTTGACAGTGCCTAATTGTAAAAGGGCAGGTAGGTATAGTTTGCAGGATATGAAGATCATACGTGCCGCTTAGCACTTAAAGACAGTCTTTTGGAATGGTTGTGATATAAATGAACAGAAACTTTTAATTTCAATGATATTGTATCTTGAGCCTAATGAATGCTTTATGGACCGTGCTTCCAAATTGTCTGTGAATGTGCTTTTTAATTGCTTGTGCATAAAGTCCAATACAGAGAATGTTTAAGTAGCACCAAATAAACAGATATTATTTTTTTTAAAACAAAACCAACCTTCTCTACAGCTTTATTATGAGCTAGATGATACCTTGTATAAATTATTATTTAAGTGGCTTGGAAGTTACACATTTCTGATTGCTGGAGAGTAAGTAGTATAAAGTATATGTTCAAATGGAATATGCCTATGATATTTTGCTAAGAGACCATCTACTAATAGACTAAATTGAGTGTAAAGCAACACGTTAACCTGTAGCTCTGAATGCCCTGTGGCTTCTTCAGAAATCTGAGAGCTGAAGCCTGTATATTTTCATGTACAGGTGACAGAAAACTTTATGTGACACGTTTATAAATCACTGAGTACTAGCAGGAACTACTTGTAGTGCCAAAGAGTTTGAGAGAGCCAGTAATGTGCTGGTTACTTGTGGAGAAAGCATCACTTCAAAATAGCTGAGTGCTGTTGTGAATCTGCTTCAGAATAGACTTGAAGTGGAAGGGTCCAATTTGATTCATCTCTGTGTTTATTAATGTGCTTGATAGTGCAGACTACCAAAAAATGCAACAGTGAAGTGTTTGTATTGGTGAATGTTAAATTGCTACCTCTGATGTTTGATTATGTACGTGGAGGTAAACAGTGGCTTTTTTCTCTTTATCAGATCACCCAGAAGACACAATGAGTGTTAAAGCTTTCAAGCTTGTGTCTGCTGTTGAGCGGGAGATGTTAATGGGAGACAAAAATTACATCAACATCGAATGTATTGAGTGTTGCGGAAAGAACCTTTACATTGGAACCAATGACTGCTTTATCTATCACTTTCTGTTGGATGAAAAGATATCAACAGCTGGAAAAATAACTTTTGCTGCCACCAAGCAACTGCATAAATACCTAGGCTTGAAGAAGCCCGTGAGTGAGTTGAAAGCAGCCTCTGCCCTCACCAGGCTTCTCGTCCTTTGTGACAACACAATAACACTAGTTAACATGATGAACTTGGAACCTGTCCCCACTGGTGCTAGAATCAAAGGAGCTGTGACATTTGCAGTAAATGAAAACCCTGTGAGTGGGGATCCTTTCTGCGTTGAAGTCTGCATTATCTCGGTCAAGCGGCGGACCATTCAAATGTTCATGGTGTTTGAAGACAGAGTCCAGATAGTGAAGGAAGTGTTTACTCCAGAGCAACCCTGTGCTGTGGCTGTAGATGGTTATTACTTATGTCTTGCACTCACTACACAGTATATCATTTTGAATTATAATACTGGTGTCTCCCAGGATCTATTTCCTTATTGCAGTGATGAGAAACGACCAATTGTGAAAAGGATAGGCAGACAAGAGTTTCTGTTGGCTGGCCCCGGAGGGCTAGGTGAGACTAAGGATTTTAATTTTTTTGCCATTCTTCTAACTTCTTCCTCTTAATTTCTCTCAGTTTGGGAAGCTTAACTAATTAAATGTTGTGCACAATAATGATGATTTTCTTCACAGGGCTATACTGGGGCACTGAGATAAAAAGGCGGATGGTAAATTTTTGGCACTAAGTATTGCTTACAACTCTCCTACTTTTTTAATGCATAAAAATCTGATTGCATTGTAATCATGTCTGTAGAAAGCTTCATTTCTGTATAGACAACTAACAGTAGTATTATGTTGCTGCCCAGAGTTAAAAAAAAAAAAACCAAACAAAACTAGGTTGGTACCACGTGAAACTACAGAAGCTGATAGCCCCTCTGTAGTTACTAGCCAGACTGGGTTTGAGAAGCCCTGTGTTGCTATAAAATTGTTAAATTAGTGTAGACGAGTTAATATTTTCCTCATTTGCTATTAAGAGGAGCTCATATGAAGTCCATTTCATAAATTGTAATAGACTATCAAGTAGGTATGTTGTACTACAGTGCTAGTAGGAAATGTTAGTGTATCCTGTGTCCTAACTCCTGTAGAAGTAAACTCTGTCCTAGCTGTAGATGTTGTCAGATACTACGCAGTTTTTATGCTCCCATTTGCTCAATTTTTCATAGTATTTTTCGGCTCTGCATTACAGAAAATAGTGTAAGTTCGCAAAACCAAAGTCAGATCATGTGAGATAATGCTTTTGTGTAATAGACAGATGATTGTAAGGGCTACTGCTGCTGTAATCTGTCTAAATCAACAATATGCTGTGAGGTCAGTAAGCCTGAGCTTTTTTTGGAAAGCTGCAATATCCCAGAGTGGGCAGACCATAGGCAGAATGCCTTCATGCTGTTTGCCATATGACTCTCCATTAAGGAAAGGCAGATTATGTATCTTCCCTGACACATTAGGAATAATATGACACAAAGATCACAAGTATATAGGCCCTTACTTGAAGGTTCTGTATGGGGTTTGAGATTTTAATATAAATTCTAAAGAAAAGCAAGCATGCAGTCACTTGTTTATATCAAGTTTTGTCTTGTGACTAGAATAAGATGTACATCAACTCACTAGTTTTTCTTGAAAGAAGTAGAGACTTGTTAGAATATCAGTTTACTCAAATTACAGGTGTTCCAAAGTGAACTTGTTTTTTCAGATGTAGGGCTTTTCTAAGTCATCCTGGTTGGTACTTATTCAAACTGTTAGTTGCTTTAAGTGTGGCCACATGTTTGTGGACATTGACCTTTTTAGTAGTGCTATGAAAGTTAAAATATGTGAATTGACTGTCTGAAAGTATTCCCTTTTGACGTGGTTCTATGGACATCCCATTCTTAATTTGATCTCTATTTATCTTTTTAGGAATGTCAAACCAAATTCTGTTCAACTGGTTTGTTTCTTTTTTTGATTTAAGAAGAATTAGGTACACTTTCAAAGTCCTACTTGTATTTAGTCAAAAAGCGGGATTTTTAGTCTGACTTTTGATTTTTATCTGATGTCTTATTAGAAAGCTATGCAATAAGATCTTTACTCAAAGTAAATCATCATTCTTGTGTAAGTAGATCGTCCTAGGGTTAAGATACCAGATGATATATGGTATCTTAAGCAAATGCACTTAACGCAGCTCCAGACATGCTATAAACTTCCTTTTTTCCCCATAATACAGGCAAAAAAAGTCTACCTTGTACTAACTTAGGCACCTTACAAAGACTGCTTACTATGAAACTTATAGATTTTCCACCTCTATTGCAGTATGTAGGGTTTTGTTTTTTTTCTTTCAATCATCTGTTACCTATTCCCTCCCCACTGTTGTTTTGATTAGTATTATCCATCTTGCTCCTCTTCCTTGGTAAAATTCTTAGTGTCTTTAACGCTTGCTTTTGAAGTTGTGAAGCTGTTGAGCACATTTATAACATCTAAGTGTTGTGTGTCTTGGCATTTGAGATAGGCCTCTACTGTTAAGTGAATGGACTTGAAAAGGCTTGATGTCGATCTTCAGTTCTAATTTTGGTTTTCTTTTGTACGTCTTACTGGTTAGGACATATTTGTTTGGCACTTGGTAGAGCATCTATGCTAATTCATCCTCTTTGGCTGAGGTGAATGAATGTATTCTTCTTTATTGTATTTGGCTTTATAGTGTTTGAAGTCACATTTATCTAGATTAATTTGCTTCTTTGAGTTAAGACTGAAATTTAGTATGGCAGAAAGCAACAGCGTGAGATAGTTATCATAAAGTAAAATGTCTTTGAATTTCTTGAGTATGTAACCTTTTTCGTTACCTGGATTCTTTGCATTTAGAACTGATTATTAGAATTGTTCATAGTTTATCCATAGACTTAGCCATTCAGTATGTTGGGGGCTCTACTTGCAATTTTTTAATATCTGCAATTGTGGCCAGTCAAAAGGACACTGATAGAATAAGTCAGCTCATTCTCGCTCAGCTGAGAAATGGGCTTGACAGGAATCTCAGGAAGTTCAGCAAAGGGAAATGTCAAGTCCTGTACCCAGGGAGAGACAGCCCCGTGCACCAGTACAGACTGGGGGCTGACTAGCTGGCAAGCAGCTTTGCAAGGAGGGACATGAGGGTAAAGTGATCATGAGTCTACTATATGCCCTTGTGGTAAAGAAGCCCAACAGCCTCCTGGGCCACGTTTAGTGGTGGGTGTGGTAGTGTTACTGGTTGGACTCAATGATCTTAAGGGTCTTTTCCAACCCAAATGATTCTATTAGGAAAAGTGCTGCCAGCAGGTCGAGAGAGGCAATCTTTCCCCTCAGTTGTAGTGAGACTGCGTTTGGAGCGCTGGGTCTGATTCTGGGCTCCCCAGAATACCGTGGACACACTGGAGTAAATCCACTGAAGAAAGTCAATCCACAGAAAGACAGATGAGTGATTGGAGCACCTTGTGTGAAGAAGCTGAGAACACTNCTGATTATTAGAATTGTTCATAGTTTATCCATAGACTTAGCCATTCAGTATGTTGGGGGCTCTACTTGCAATTTTTTAATATCTGCAATTGTGGCCAGTCAAAAGGACACTGATAGAATAAGTCAGCTCATTCTCGCTCAGCTGAGAAATGGGCTTGACAGGAATCTCAGGAAGTTCAGCAAAGGGAAATGTCAAGTCCTGTACCCAGGGAGAGACAGCCCCGTGCACCAGTACAGACTGGGGGCTGACTAGCTGGCAAGCAGCTTTGCAAGGAGGGACATGAGGGTAAAGTGATCATGAGTCTACTATATGCCCTTGTGGTAAAGAAGCCCAACAGCCTCCTGGGCCACGTTTAGTGGTGGGTGTGGTAGTGTTACTGGTTGGACTCAATGATCTTAAGGGTCTTTTCCAACCCAAATGATTCTATTAGGAAAAGTGCTGCCAGCAGGTCGAGAGAGGCAATCTTTCCCCTCAGTTGTAGTGAGACTGCGTTTGGAGCGCTGGGTCTGATTCTGGGCTCCCCAGAATACCGTGGACACACTGGAGTAAATCCACTGAAGAAAGTCAATCCACAGAAAGACAGATGAGTGATTGGAGCACCTTGTGTGAAGAAGCTGAGAACACTGGGACTGTTCAGTCTGGAGAAGAAAATGCTTGCAGAGATCTTATCGATGTGTATGGGGAGGGTAAAGAAGGCAGTGGTATTGTATCCAGTGAAAGGATGAGAGGCAGTCGGTACAAAGTGTAATGCAGGAAGTTCTACATAAACATAAGAAAACAAATTCCTCATTGTGGTAGTGGTCAAACCAGGAAATGGAGTCTCTGCTCTCAAAGATACTCAAAACCTGACTGGGTGAGGTCTTGAGCAACCTGTTCTGGCTGACCCCGCTTTGAGCAAGGAAGTTAGACAGGTCTCCAGACATCCCTTCTTGTTTCAACTGTTCCATGGCTTTAATGATATATAAAAAAACCCAAACAACAACAACAAAAAACCCCAAAAGCCCGACAAAAATTTTAAATACACCATTTTAATTTATTCCTTTTGCTTTTCCACAATAAGCTCTTTTCAGTATTGTTTGGTTTGGAGAGTTGTGTAGTGATTGAGTAGACTACAAATGGAACTGGAGAACAAGCACACAGGTACGAAGCAGAATGATTCATAGAAGGTTATGCAGTGCCTTTTCTCATAGCTGATGACACTGTATAATTCGGGGTAGTCAGTAGTAACCAGCATGTTCCTGTGTTGTTTTCACCCACTGGTAGCATTCCTTGTGCTGTCAACTTTTATGATAACTGAAACTTTTCATATTACTTTTTAAACAAGTAGTAATAATAAAGAAGTTTTATCTAAATTTCTTACAGGTATTTTCACTAAGAGGTCTTTTGTTTTAAAACAAAATATACAGTGTAGTGCACAAAGTCCCGAGTAACCTGATCGAAGTTGGTCCCGCTTTGAGTGGGAGGGACTGGACTGGATGTTCTTCAGAATCCCTTTCTGACTTCAATTATTTTATGATTCTGTAAATTTCTAGATATCTTGGTGCTGAAAACAGCATAGCTGTGTTTTGGGTAACTCTTGTAACCTTTGGATAGTGTATGCAGTATTAATACAGGATTGATTACTGGCTTCATCTTGGTTTCATCAGACACATTCCTGTACTATATAAAGGCCATGGTTTTGATTGTAGTTGTTATGTCATGCTCCTTAGGCGGGAGCTAGATGAAGACAGAAAATAATCATTCTACTACAGAAGCTGTAGCTACTGAGAGTAGAGGGATGTAGAGATACATTGACTTGGGAAAGTACTGTGTGTTGTTCTGCATACCCTTTCACTTCCTTAGAGGTTTTTTTAATTACCTAAAAAAGAGCTCTGTCATTAAAAAGGAAAAAAAAAGCTTTTAAAATCAGATTTTTATAATATTTTTTAAGAATGTCAGAGATACAGGAAATTCTTAGAAGTAATATTTCAAATGTAATTAGCCCTGAGCTTACTGCTGGTTAGTATGTATTTAACTGAAGTTTCCTCTCACTTTTTGAGATGGGATTATAGCACAAGCAGCTGAAACACACTAAAAAAGGATAGTGCAGTCTGCCTGGCATAAAATTCCATTCCAATCAATAAGAATATGAAGATTGGGCATTATATATTATGCCTAAAAAAAGTATTTTCTGTAGTGTGTTCTGACTGAAAAGCTGATCCATGTAGTGAAAAGCAAATAGCATTACTTGCCAAGTCAGATGTGAAAGTCTTATTTTGTGTTGCACCCTTAGTCAAGGGAAAGGGCTGATCATTTCAAAGCTGCTAGAAAGTATCCAGAAGCTTAGTCTCTACACTGCAGTTCTGTAAAAAATCTTCAACCTTCTGTGTTTCCTTTTTCACCTCCTGTCCTCCCCCAACTACCCTTGCCTCATTATCCTCTGTTTGGAAGAGATTTTTGTAAATTGAATAACATAATCTTTTAATCTCCTCTGTCCTTTAGAGATCAGACTTATTCTACCAGCTGTCAAGTGGCTCATTCCTGCCAAACAACAATTTTCATGGACATGTCTTTCTAGTGGCAAGAGAATACTGGTTTTAAAGGGTATGCATTCGTGTTTAGAACAGAAGTTTGCATAGTGCTTCAGTACTACTCAGCTGGCCAAGGGTTACTGAAGTACATTTGAAAACTTCAAATGTAGTTTTTCTTCAATTAATATCTCAGTAAAATTCTGTTAAGCCAGGAAAAGGAAGGAGTTCAGAATAGACAGGAAGGAAAAAAGTGGCAAAGAAAAAACACAAATTAACTGAAGATTCAATATGGTTATTTTCAAGACAGCGTTTTTTTCAAATGGAAAGCACAGATGCTTCAGAGGGTGCCCTGCTTGTCTCATGGAGCTGGACACTTGCTCTATAAAAAATTTTGCTGTAGCAAAAGTGAACTAGGAAATTATTGTCTGTCAGCATGTCTTTACATGTTTGACATTTACAAGGAGCAAATATGGCTGCATTACCAGGTACATCAGGCAGTGCAAGTCTGCAGCTTCTACTAAGGCAGTGTTGTTTGAATGCTGGGTCTCACTCAATATTAGTGGTTTGAAATTAATTTGAACTACTTGGCTTAATCCTTACAGATAAAACCCCCTGAAACTTACAAAACTCAAACAATTCCTGCTAGTTTCTTTCAGTATTCCTCTCTCTTTAGTTTTTGGTTTTGTCTGGTTTTTGTGGTGAATGAGAAAGAATTAAAAAAATTGAACTGAGCTAACCAACAGGTCTCTTAAGGTCCAGGAAGGCGCAATGTGCTGTTGTAACACCACCTGATACTGCATCTGTTCTTCTGAGACTTTCTGTTTCTGTACCTTGATACCCATGCTCTGTGCTTCCTGTCGGGAAAAGAAGAGTCTTCAACTGGTACGAGCCTCAGGCTTTGTTTCTCCCTGGTTTTTGTAGGCATGTTTGCAACTGTAGACGGGATTTCACAGCGTGCCCCTGTGCACTGGTCAGAGAATGTGATTGGAGCAGCTCTGTGCTTCCCTTACGTGGTTGCTCTCGACGATGAGTTCATTACAGTGCACAGCATGCTGGACCAGCAGCAAAAGCAAACCCTGCCTTTTAAAGAAGGCCACATTCTACAGGACTTTGAAGGTATTAACAAGGACGCTTTTTTTTGTTGTCATTGGTAATTCTGGGCACAGTCACTTCAGTTGTGGTTAAACAAAATATCTAGCGAGCACATTAACTGTTGAAACTCTTATTGTAAATGCTTTCCTGCTTGGATTCCTGCAGATTACGATAGGAAAACTTTAGTTATCCAAAATTCCACACTTCTAACAAAATGTATGCTCATTATATGTGCTCCAATTGTCAAGTTAATTGTTGGGTAGGCATCTGTGAGGTTGGAGCTTTTTCTTGTAACTGAATTAATTCTTTCAAAGGAGCAATGTTAATTTAATGCTCCAGGTTAATAATTGTGAGCTACAGGTCCATTGGCTATCCTGACAAACCTCTAACATCTTAATAATGTTCTTTTCTATTCCTTTCTAAAATACCTGTGTGAGATGTTTAAAAGACAATATTTCATAAAGAATTGTTAAACAAAAAGTAGAAAACTTCCTTTTGATCTATTCGTCAATTAAGAATTTCTGAGTGTGGAATATATTGCATCGCTGTTTTTTTTCCAGGAGAGAGCTACGAACTCTAGCACTATGAACTGTATGTTACTTGCTACCTTTGATGTACAACTTAAAATTTTGGAGTGTAAGCCTGTGGAAATACTTGGCAGTTAAAAGTCCTCATTCACTGGAATCTGGGCAGTTGTTGCAGTGGTGGCATTTACAGCTTTTATCATGAGACATTATAGTCAGTTTAATTTACTCAGAGTGGAACGAAATCTGCTGGAAAAAATATATTTACCATTACCTCTGTATTTCTGAGGTGCTATTTACAGATAAACTGTACTATTTAGTAAATACGGCACCAACAAAAGATGAGTTTTGGAACTTTAACACTGGTTGGATTTTGTATCTGAAATAGTAAATCTCAAAGCTTATTTCTGAAATGTGGGGTTTTTTTCAGTAGGTAATGTAAACTGAGTATGTCTGTTTCCTCTGTCCAGGAAAGGTGATTGTTGCTACTAATAAGGGTGTGTATATCTTGGTGCCGCTGCCTTTGGAAAAACAGATTCAAGATCTTCTAGCTAGCCACAGAGTGGAAGAAGCCCTTGTTCTAGCAAAAGGAGCTCGAAGGAATATTCCAAAAGAGAAATTTCAGGTCTGTCCTTCCTTTAATTTTCATGAAAATATAAATTTCACAGTGGGGCCATGTATACCAATGGTCAAGTGACTAGAGAGGGTGGGGGAGGATTTGCATTGAAGAGGAACCTGATACTTTTTATGGTTTCAGCCTGAGGAAATAGAAGTGCTTGTGCTTATGAAGGCTGTGATGTTGGCAGGGTTGAATGTTGTTGTGGTGCTGGGGTTTTGGTGTTGGGGTTTTTTCCAAGTGTGAAACTTGAAAAAATTGAGAACAAACCTGAAAAATTTGTGCCATAGCATACACTGTGATGCTTCCTTTGTACTACATTCTGTTATTATTTGCTATTGCTGTCTAAAGTATGAATTTAGATCAGATTTTCTAGGTTTTAGTTTTTTATCATAGATTCTCACCATGTCCTAAACTCCAGAGTAGTACAACATCTAAGTTAAGTGATGGAAAATCTAAAGCAAGTACATCCTACTTCCAAACTCACAAATAGTACTTGTACTGGTGTGTAACTGAGTATTTAAGATTTTTATGTGGCAAAGTATCTTACTAGCTCTTTGATTAGAGTGTTGATTAGAGATCTGTACTCATTTCTTTCTATGTCTGCTTTATGTTACAACACATATTCTACTGTATTCTCCCTCTTATTTGTCATTTAGAGGCTGAAACTTGGAAAAAGTAGCTTGAAATCTCACCAAATAGGTTAATGAATATTTGACTTGGTTTCTTTCCCTTTGCAAAAGCAAAATTTGATCAGTAACCTGCAGAAAACCTGCTTTGTTTTTTAAAATATACTTTGGGGCATTTTATTGCTGTTAAAATAGTAACTCTTACGTTATTTTGGTTTGTTTAGGAAGATGTAAAGTTTGGAACATGCCTGTGGAAATTACAGAATTGCAGTGGTCTGAAACGATTCAATCTGTCCAGATTTAATTATATATGTATTTTTTTTTTAATTTCAAGAAGTTCCCCATTCCTTTCATTTTGGTCAAGGCCATTTGAAAGCAGTCACTAAAGTAAATGAAATTTGTATCACCTTATATTTTGATCCTTAACCCTTCCACTAAATGAACAGCTTGGAGGCTGTTGGAAATAGAAAAGCTTGGCAGAAAAGTGTTTCCATCCTTTTGCTTAGGTACAACTGTCTGGAAGTACTTGAAGCTGAAATGTATTTGGGCAAATACAGAGTCCGTTTCCAGCATGTTTTGCTTTGCATCTTCACTTCTAATCTTTCCCTTGCAATCTATTTAAAGAAGTAAACTAAAATTCTGCTGTGAGGACAAGGATGCATGATCTAATCACTATCTTCTATGCATGATGACCTCTAAATTCTCCAGTTATCTTTCCATTTTATGTAGATTTAGTGCAGGAGATGTCTTTCTGCGCTTTGCTACAGGATGAACTGCAACTCACTATCTAAAATAATGTGATGTAGCATTTCGTTCCTGTTGAGTTTTCTTGAATTTAGGATTTTTCTGTGTTTAGGATAAATCAGTTTCTGTTCACATGTATCTTACGTGCACAGTGTCTGTCTGCCTGAAATTACTGTTTCTGAGAATACTGTAAATTCTTTCTAGCTTAATGTACTTTTAAAGGCGTCCAGTTACTGTTCATGCTATAGCTGAAAACCAGAAAACAATACTTGTAAGCAAAATAGCCTGTTCTATTTCTTGGCTGTATTTGCCAGCTGGTATTAACCAGATCAAACTGATGGAGTCTCCCATTAACTCATATTAAAATGACTCAGGTTGGCTTAGTTGTTGAGGCTTTTGTCAGGTTTTTCAGAGTTACCTGTAGTTAAAAACATAACACATTCCGCTTGCATTCTAATGTGTTTCTGGCACTTAATGCTGTCATGACAGGTTTGTTACAAGCACATCAGACTCTCTTCCTGTAGCCTCGGAAAATATAAATTGGGTGGAATTCGACCAAATTACACGCCTTTTGTCTTTTGCAACATTTGTTTGGCATATTTTAACGGCTCGCAAAGTCACTCCTTTCTAATTCGTGTATAAGAGATATCTTCAGATAATAGACATTACATAGATAATAAATATCCTCTAATAGACATCTTCAGATATCTATTTTGCAAGCTGTACTGAGTAGCTGATGCTTTCAAGGATTTATTTTGCCATTTTATTTGAGCAGGGATGGGAATACCATAGGTTGGACATTAAGGCACTTGATCCAGCCACTATAATTTACCCGTAGAGAAGTGGTAGTAATTGTTTGATCCATGTAGTATAGTGCCCCCTTTTCCACATGCTGTTGTAATTTCTGCAGCTTGCAATGGGTGTTGCCATCTCACATGTGACATGAAGTCAGTCAAGGCGTGGTAGGACAGTTCTTGATGACATGCTGGGGTTTTTTTCCTATGGTTCAATACTGCATTGTCATTGCCTGCATTCACAGGTTCATGCTCTCTCTCTTTTACAGCAGCAGTATTATACCAGCATAAATATTTATGCTGGTAATGCAGAATGATAGTGTGGTTGAAACAGTGAAGTGCTGTACTCATAAGTATTAGTACAACCAATACTTAGTTTCTGGAAAGAAGCAGGTCATGCATTAGTAGCTCTAACCTGTTATTTAACCTGTGATCACTGCAGACTCCAAATTTCTCTGCCGTATTAGATGAAAATCTCATTGTCTCTGAGCTTCAAGAATTACTGCTAGGTAAAAAACCACTAAGCAAAAGTGTTGCAAGCAGATAGCTTTGCTGGAATATAACTTTTGGTAGAAGAATACAAAGGCCTTTCTACCATGCTACCATGAAATGACTGAATACTACTTATTAATTTTTCAGGACAGATGAAGTTTGCAGAAATCATGGTTGATGGTAGTGAAGACCTTGGTTAGATTGACACACATCTTGCATAGGTATCTCTCTTTTTTTCTTTCTTTTTTTTTTAATCCCCCTCGTTTCTTTTTAGTTTCAAAAAACATTAACTGCACTTAAACCTGACCAAAAGCAGAAGTGACTTTCTAGAAAAAAACCTTTTTGGCAATCTAGTTGGTAATTATGACCATTTTAGAGAAGATTTTTCTATCAATTGAGAGAATTAAGGCTTCACTATTGCAGCTTCAGTGGTCATCTTCCTGTTTTCTAGCACTTTTTCAGATACAAATTGATACAAATCTCATTTTGTGTTTTCGTGTTTAGTTTTTTAATGTGAATTCAGCCAACATTCTATAACTTCCTAAAGCACTTCAGGACCTACGGTGTTCCTTCAAAAATGATAGGGGAATACACAATGCATTGCGTTTTGTCTGGGTGTAAGTTAGTACCTTAAAAAAAAAAAAGTCTATTGTGGTTTTCTGGCAAATGGATCTGGAAGAACTCAAGATATTTCTCCTATCAAAAGATGAATGTATGTGGTTTGCATATAGGTCTAGCCTGTTTTTAAAACCCTGTGAGAAAAAAGAGAATATTGAATTTTCCACAGAGAGTCTGGTCTGTTGCTTCCATATTCTTTACCACAGGACATCTTAATGTCTAGTGTTTATCTTGTTATTAACCTGGATGCTCCCAATCCCGTCACTGCACCTTTAAAAAGATGGGAAAGCATCTGTCTGTAGACATTCTACAGCTTTTTTGTTGTGTAGCTTTAAAGGACAAATGAAGATATGTTAACATTAAATGAAAGTGAATACCACTTAATCAGTTCAAATTTAAAACATTATTTCAATATCCTAACTCATTACGTGTGTAAATATTAGTGGTCACTCCATTGCAAAGATTAAAAACAGCCTTAAAAAGAAAAACAACCAAAAAAATGTACTTTTGATACCAGTTAGCAGGGTGAGAAATTCTTGTACTTCAATCCTCCCTCGAAAATCTGAGGCCAGATTTTGAAATTTTTCATCTGTTCATTGATCAATTCAGATTACCATTTGGTGATATAATAACAGAGTTGTAAATCAAAAATATTTTTGATATTTTGTGAATTAATCACCCTGAGGTAGTTTTGCTTTATTACTGTACTTAAATGCCTTTTTAGCTTTTGTTAATTGTATTTTGAATCGGTACACTTGGATGTAAAGCATAGTGACGTAAATATAAAGATGTCATGAAATACTGCTCATTTATTTTTGTTGCATTTGTCTGAAAAGATATGTCAGATGGCATTTCCCACACTGGGGAGGCAAAATAAAAAAGTCCCATAAGCCTACCAATCAATAAGTTTTAATGGCTTGCTAATGATCAAGTGTTTCCTTAAGATAATCCATTAACAGAGCATGCACAGACTGAATGGATTTAAGCCAAGCTTTTCTCTTGGTAAATCCACAAGCTTTAATCAAGGTGAAAAATCACCAATTAGAGTATCAGCCTACCCTACTCGAATTGCTAAAGAGCGTCAGGCCTCCTGCCTGGAATACATTTCTAATGTATTGCAAATTCTCTGGATATTTTCGTTGAAAGCAGGAGTCTGTTATTAGTAACAGTATTCATGCACACTATTAAAGATTAGAAAGCTGTATATTTGGGACTGTTCAGTTTGAGGAAGAGGAGGCTGAGGGGAGACCTCATCGCTCTCTACAACTGCTTGAAAGGGCATTGTAGAGAGGTTGCTGCTGGTCTCTTGTCACAGGAGATTAGTGATGGAACGAGAGGGAATGGTCTCAACCTACTACAGGGTAGGTTTAGGCTGAACATTAGGAAAGAATTGTTCACAGAAAGGGTGGTCAGACACTGGAATAGGCTGCCCAGGGAGGTGGTTGAGTCCCCATCCCTGAATGTGTTTAAGAGTCGCTTAGATGTGGTGATGAGGGATATGGTGTAGGGGAGGACTTGGTAGAGTAGGGCTGATGGTTGGACTCGATGATCCCAAGGGTCTCTTCCAACCTGAATGATTCTATGATTCATGAGAAAGTTGAAGGGGAAAAACTGAGGGCATGTGGATGTAGCTCAGTGTATTTGCAAAATACCCGTGTTTTCACAAACACTGGGTGCTTTGCAGAGCACAGTTTATGTTCCTTGCTTTTAGTAATTCTCTTTTGCCATTGGAAATTTTCTGGGCGCAAGGATTTCACTTAATCTTGTGGTAACTCATTGATCATTCAGATTAAATAAATAGCTAGCATTTCAAGTAGTTCTGTGTTCTTTTCCTAGTGAACTTCTTGTAAACTGTTTTCTGTCTAGGCACAAATGTATTAGTAAAACTTCTTAACATGTACCTTGTATGGTTTACTTGTCCTCTCTTTTTAACTATATTTTTAACGTACATTGCATAATGTATTTTGGAAGTATTTTTATTATATAAAAAAAAGGCAACCAACACACACAAAAAATAAATAAATACTCCCAAACAACAAAACTAAACCACAGAATCCCCAAACTGGCAGACAGTCAGAAATACAGTCATCAGCTGGGGATGAGGCTATGAGAATCGCTAGCAAGGTTGCTGCAGAAGTGAGGTGAGACGGGGAGAAAGTAGGTAGTGTGTGGTCAAGTGAGTGGAGTTTAAATCTTTTCTTTTTTTGTACCTGCTTATCACGGGGAACTTCAAAGATGACCATTAGCAAATACCATGAGCAAAAACTTGAGGCAAGTCAGGCTGATGTCAGATAAGTCACTATTTGAATAAGAAAACTTGAACTTGCACTTTGTTGACTTCGCATTTAAGTGCGTGTGAACAGTGTTGTGTTCACACACTTGTGTAAGAAACTGAATCTGGGCAGCAGATTCAGTATATTCAGGTATGTACAATTTAAAATGTACAGGATCAAGGCTTTATTTTGCATGTAACTGGACAGGTCTGGTTGCAAATCATGCATTCAGTGTTTTTTGGCGGGTAGTTATTAAAGTAGTGACTAGCACTACGTAAACAACTCCTTACAAATATAATAAACCTTGTTCCCCCTTTGTCTTTCATAGGTAATGTACAAACGAATCCTGCAGCAAGCAGGTTTTATACAGTTTGCACAGCTTCAGTTCCTTGAAGCAAAAGAACTCTTCAGGTAATTGTGTGACAAGTAATTTATTAATTTCTCTTCTTTAAATAAGGAGTTACTGTTCTTGGTTTTAAAAACTTAGTGCTTTGAATGGTTTTTGATACAGATGTGAGATCACTGTGATAAAATGCTTTTGTTGGGGGTAAAAACAGAGTAACATTGAAACGACTTTATAACTGAAGAGTTAACACAATTGGGTTTTTGGTATGCTGATATACAGTAGTGTTATGGCTGTAATCCTGTAATCTGAGTGTTGTATCTGTGGAGATTTTCGCATTTATTTTTATTTTTTTTTTTTACTTTGTCTATAAAGGTCAAGGCTTTAAAATTGAGCCCATGCTGTGACTTGCAGCGTGAATGTTGCCTAGTAGGTTTTGGGTTGGTTGTTGGATTTTTTGGCTTTTTTTAAGGAAAAACCAAAAACTTTTTACAGTCTCAATTTCAAAGTTAGTTTTGATTTAAATATTATTGACAGAATTTCACTTTTTTTTTTTTTTTTTTGAGGGTGCTGATAGTGAATTTGTTCTGCTGGGCCTTGCTCTGAGGCCTATCCCCCTCTTCTGGAAGAGGCCTAGCAGAGGCCTTGCTCTGCTAGGCCTCTTCCAGAAGACAGGTTGGTAGTTCTTGGCGTCTGTGCTAACCTTCCTGATTTGGATGTTTCACCAGTCACTTGGTTACAAATTGACCTTGGTACTTCACTTCCATTCAAAAAATGCTGCTCATTATTTTATCTGATAAATTAATTTCTGCTAGCCATGCCTCACTTTGTGATGGGACACTGTCTAGAGTTAATGTAACCCATGCTGACCATGTAAAATACCTCACTATGTTATCTGCTGAAATTCACTTTAAATCAGTTTGGAACCTATGGAATAGGATTAAGATTAGACTATTTGCTGTATATTGTAAGTGTGTCCAGTATAGGAAAAAAGTTTATGGAAAAGTATCAAAGAAAGTAAGGCTTTGGGAATGTTACGACTGATGAGGGACTTCACTATTTTGCCTCCTGCTCGCCAGAATAGTGGGAGACACTGGCCTTGATGGGCAGCGTACACTGAGCGCAGATTAGGGTATGACCGAAAAGGTTTTAACAGCATTTAGGAGTAATTTGTCCTGGCCACAACCACTTTCTCTATCACGATGTAAATTTTGGCATTAGTGAGCAGATTGCAATCTTCCTTCTCCCTGTTATCTTCCAAACACTAGAACGAATTGCTGCTGCTGTGTTGTGTATCTGAAGTAGAAGTACAAACTGTACATAGTTTGGAAACCTTTACAACATTGCTCACAAAGCACTTCTGTGTGGCTTTCCAATGTTTTGGGTTGCTTTGGATTTGGTTTATTTTTAGTTTTGGTTGTTTTGGTTCTTTTTTATTTTTAGTAAAATAGGTTTTTTTGTTACAATAGCTTGTTGAGGTTATACGGGCTATAAAGTTTTTTCATTGTCTAGTTACAGTTAAGTGGCCAGACTTGTATAGCTCTGCAGCTGACTTGACTATGGCTGACACTTCAACTTTTTTTCCATCACTTTATTCCACCCTGTCTGGCAATAATTCCCAGGGCCTAATCTGTGAGCCTCTACCTTGCTGGTAGTGGCCCCAAGATCTTTTAAAAGCAGTGAAAGGGGGAAAATGTATCCTATGGGGAGCTCCAACACCTTCTGTAAGGAGCCAAGAATAGTTATGCAGCCTTCATTCAAATAACAGTCCATCTGACAAATGAGCTTTGAACAGGATTCTGGGAACTCATCTATAAAACAAAACATGCTTCACAAGAAAACATGCTATCCAGGCATGAATTTTGGAGCCGAGTCAGCATCCCAGGGTGTTCCCTTCCTCTATAAGCTGCAACTCCAGAGCAGAAAAACTGTTCATGAATTGCTGAAGTCTGGTGCAGGGAGAAAGCAAAGATGAGGTTTCTGTGTTTTTCTTCTGGCAAGACATACATAAGTTATTCCGAGTATTTTGGTGTGGTAACTCTGTGGGGGGAGGAGGGGGAACCCAAAAAAAAAAAATAATCCCAAAACCAAAACTGAACCTTATGGAATCCTGGTTCCCTGATTTTTTTGGCCCTAGTGAGCACATCCAGTTTGAGTAATATCTGGTTATGTCCTGATACACACTCAAACAGTCTTGGTCATTTTAGTCTTACTGATGCTCAGAGGAAAAATGGGAAAGATAACAACAATCTATGCAACCCTGTCCTCCCATCACCATGTGTTGCTCTGCAGGTGTTTCAGGCTCGTGTTTGGCAGAAATAACTTCTGTCTTAAAGTGCCAAAGGGAATCTTGGTACCTGTCTGAGAGAAGATAGGTTTAGCAGTGAAACAGTGGCAGCAGTACATCCAAGAATGTGGTGTGATGTGGGCCTACTTCTGGCCAAATATGAAGCAGAGGTTGTCTCACTCCTCAGAAAATATGTGTCAGTTACAGGTGAGGTAGGGGAAATTATTATATTGGATTAAAGGTGTTGTTTTCTTCCATCAATAATCCTTCTTGAATAACCTTGTCAGGATACAGTTGTATCTTATGCTTAATGTTGTGTTTCTTAAATACTGAAACTTCTAAGAGGAATACCTTCCTCATAAGTTCCTCTTGGTTATGCTGATAATTCTGAACACAGAAGGAGGTTGACAAAAAGAAAGGAAGTGGTAGCTTTATTGAAACTCAAATAGTTCAACAAAGGGAGGAGAACTTTCTTCAGCTGCATCCATTTACCTTAAACTGAGTGAGTATCACAGACTGCTTTGGTTTGAGAAATTGGTGTAAGCACTAGCAGAGTTGTTACTCTGTTATATAGTTGTGATTTATATAGTATATTTTCACTGTTTTGTCTTGCTATCTTTGGAGCCTTGCACGCAGTTAGACCAAACAGTGATGTTTAGCAGGGCATTTGCTGAATTCTAGATGTCCTGCTGAGCTGTTGGTAGCTTTCACAGTGAAACCATTTCTTTCCAGTATGTTGCATTATGTCCTTTCACGGAATAGATGTTTCTTCCAAACTTGATAGGCTGGATACTGGAACTTTTCTAAATTTTGTTGCTCTTTCTGTAAAGAGGCAATGCCAAAAGGCATCCAGAGATCCCGGGAGCCATAAGCCCTGAGGCAAATGTTAACCATTCATGCAGGTGGGCTCATTGTTTACTATTTAATATTCTTCTGAAGTACTTTGGTCTGGGTTATGCTGTGCTTTTAGGGAGGCTGCTTGATTGTCACTGCAGTGGGGAGAGCAAAACCGTACCATGTGACTTTGAGTCAGACCTGAGAGAACCAGTGGTGATTCACAGCCCAGGGTTTGGGTTAGCTTGAGTTGGAAGTTAGTTTTAATTCTTTTTGAAACAGATTGTCGTTAAGGCTGAAATCCATGAAATTCAGAAGTGGAGTAGCTGACTGCTTCCTTATCTAGGTAAAGTTAGATGGTAAGATGACAGGATGCAGAAACTACTAGAAGTAGTAGTTGGAAATTGTTTTGAAACTTATTAAAAATAGCATGTTAAATATAGCATTTTTAACTACTACTTCTGTTTCCATAGTCATGGTCTCCACCTTAGCTTAGGCCATCTCCAAATACTTGACAGCACAGCCAGCAGGGGAACCAATCTATATACTTGAATTTCTGCAGATTTATTGACTCCTTGCTTCTGTACTAATTTTAAGTATACTGTTGATGTTATTCAAGTTACAGGTTAGTAGCTTTGATTCTAAAACAAATTAGTGAAGAACCTTGGAGGAGAAAAAAAAATATCTTCAAATAGGGTTAACACTTATAGTTATACATAGTTTCACATAATATATTTTACCTGGTCTTCCTCAAGTCTTAAAATTTCATGAGTAATTGGACTAGCCACAGCTGTGGATAGATTATTCTAATGAGTTTGTACAGAAAGCCCAAACGCTACATGAAGCAACAGGTCACACAGCTTCCTACTTCTAGCTTCTGCCTCTTAAAAAGTCCTCATCTGCGTATGAGTTCCATCATAATGTAGAGCCAAGAATTACAAAACCAAGTATTAAGTCTGAAAAGGGGGATTAAAAGGAAATTTCAAATGCGGAAATGTGAAACTAGGTGGGAATGCTTTACTCTTGGTTACAGACTGGTCTTTATAGTGTAGAAGTGTTTCTTGGGCAGTAGGAGCTCTGTGTACAAATTGAATAAACTTGCTATTCGATCCTCTTCTCATGGCAAAGCTTCCCATGTTCAGTTTTTTCTCATTTGTGAGTACTCTATTTTTCACGGTGTTGTTCCCATACTTTGCTGAACCAGGTTCTGCAACAGCATACTTCACAGAATCCTAGAATGGTTAGAGTTGGAAGGGACCTTGAAGACCATCAAGTTCCAACCCCCTGCCATGAGCAGGGGCACCTCCCACTAGAGCAGGTTGCTCAAAGCCCCATCCAACCTGGCCTTGAACACCTCCGGGGATGGGGCATCCACAACTTCTCTGGGCAACCTGTTCCAGTGCCTCACCACCCTCACAGGAAAGAATTTCTTTCTAGTATCTAATCTAAATCTCTCCTCTTCTAATTTGAAGCCGTTACCCCTTGTCCTGTCACTACACTTCCTGACAAAGAGTCCCTCCCCAGCTCTCCTGTAGGCTCCCTTCAGATACTGGAAGGCTGCTGTAAGGTCTCCCTGGAGCCTTCTCTTCTCCAGGCTGAACAACCCCAGCTCCCTCAGCCGGTCCTCATAGGAGAGGTGCTCTGCCCTTGTCCACCAAGTCTGTGGCAGCATAGTAAAAAGCCACCAAATTTGCCAGGCACTTGCTGCTTTTAAATATGCTGTTGCAGCCATCTCCCAGAATTTCATTCTTCTGGTATCGATTTTTGTAGCCAAAGGACAGTATTTACTTTTTTTTAGAAGCTGTGAATAGGTGTTGCTAGGGTGATGCTTCATGGATGGTTTTGGCATTGTGTCTCTGGCCAGAAGTGGACAACTCAAGGCACACCCAACTGCTTTAGTTACTTCACAAAAACAGGGAAGGGATGAGTCTGCTTGTGGGCTTCTTTGACAATTTATTGCCTGCAGAAATCTGCTGCTTTGTCTACTTCTGCACTTATAACTTAGTTCTTTTTGGAATCCTTTCTAATGAAGGTTGTGAAGGGGAGGTCTTTTTGAGGTTGTTGATAACCAGATAGAGAAGAACTATTTTGTAAAAGTTTTATTTGCAACAAAATAGTAACTAACCAGGGTTTCTTTTAGACAACTGTCAGTTCATTTTGATTTTTTTTCAGCATTTCAGGAATGTTAATCTTTAAAGATGAACTCTGAATCATTACTTTGACACCGAAGTAAAAGACAAAATACAAATCCGTATTTCTTGCTGTTCTTCTAAAAGAGGAGGAGTGATTCTGGCTGTGAAAACTGGGGAGTTTTTTGCCATGTGTGGAAAAACACTTCTCATTTTATTTGCTTGCTCCTGGATAAAGTACAGTCGAAAGGCCGCGCCATAGTATCTGACATAGATGTACACCCGAGTCCTACACCCGTACGATATAGACTACTACTTATTGGTTAGGTGGAGCATAATCAGTATCTGTGGCTTGTTTTCAGAACCTCCTTAAGAACTACGCGAAGGAGGAATTTGATGTGTTTCAGAGTTGGGGAAAACATTTTCATCATCTAAATAAATGTTCTGAACGCTTTCGTTTTTATAGGAAGTTGCTGGTTTTTACAATATGACACTTGCACAGTCCAAGTGGCCTGCCTGAAGGGGTTCACTCTCCATTTATTTTTATTTTTTTTTTTTACCTCTATTGGAAGTTTAGCCCCTGTAAGATATGGATGAAGTCTAGGAGAGCCCTAGGAACTGCAATGAGGCTATTCAGCTGATTTGTATACATATCAGAGAACAGCTGGGGGATGTCAAAAGCAAAGGGTTGGCCAGTTTCTGAGTTCTCAGAGCCTTCAATGTTTAGAGGAGGGAAAAAATTATTAACAAGTTTGGATAGAAATAGCAAACCAAAAAAAAAAAATCCAATTTTTTCTGAATATATTTTCTCCAGCATAGGAGGCAGTAACTTCCAGAAACTGACAACCTGTTAGTGCCCTGACTCTAAGCATATGTGAGCACACATTCCCAGTATGTTATGGTTTTTTTTTGTGTGCCTATGTATACTTTTTCTTTCTTTTTGCTTCATCTAGTTTGACACTGTAATTGCAGAAGCGGCCAGCTTGATGTCCGGGAGCTGATCTCTCTCTACCCCTTCCTGTTGCCTACTTCCTCTTCATTTATACGGTCTCACCCCCCTCTGCATGAATACGCGGACTTAAACCAGCTGACCCAAGGGGACCAGGAGAAGATGACAAAATGCAAACGCTTCCTCATGAGTTACTTGAATGAAGTCCGCAGCACTGAGGTTGCAAATGGCTATAAGGAAGACATTGACACAGCTTTACTCAAGCTCTACGCAGAGGCGAATCACGAAAGCCTGCTGGATCTGCTAGTGTCGGAGAACTTTTGTCTTTTAACAGATAGTGCTGCCTGGCTGGAAAAACACAAAAAGTGAGTGGATGTTTTGAATATTGCACCTCTGAGACCAGAGGAAACAGTGTCTGAAATGCTGCTGGCTTCTAGTGAAGAGTGTTCAAATCCTTGTAGTGTTTGTGCTTTGGGGTCCAAAAGGCAACTTGGCCTGCATTATCAGCATTTAAAAACGTTGGTGAAAAGGTATTAATTGATAGTCTGAGGTAAAAGAAATGCATTCTGTCTTATGCTGGTAAATACAGAGTTCTCCCTGAAAGTTTCTGTGTCCAACCAATTGGTACAATATTATTTTTTGGGGGTAGGGGAGAAGAGACAATCTATTTGCCCCTGTGACAAAGTGAGAGCTGAATGGACCTAGTAGTGATGCTCAGAATGAAAAGATGTCTGAAATCATGCAATATTAGATAGAACTATTAATTATAAAGCCACTTAAATGTATTTTTATTACAGTACACAACCCCCCCCCCCCCCCCCCACCGCNCCCCCCCCCCCCCGTAATGGCATTGTACAGACCTCTCCCTTGCCTGACTTGATTTCATGCTGCAGTAAAGAAAAAAATGTTTCTGATAGTAAAACAGCTTTATCTAAAAGCATCGTGAAAATTTGATTTAATGACACCTGATTGATTAATTAATGGATGAATATTTATTTTTTGGAGCTGTGTGTTAAATCTGTACGTAAAATGCAACGAACAGCGTGGAAGTCATCTCCAGTGTGACACATACTTTAACTTAGATCTAGTAACAAGAAACTGTCTTAAAGACAGAACTTCTCTCCCCCTGTGCCCAGGTGGCCAAGAAGGCCAACAGCATCCTGGCTTGTATCAGGACAGTGTGGCCAGCAGG